>CATIWM010271547.1:0-23444 GCA_949671775.1 Mallotus repandus
ATATAAAAAAATGTTGAAAAAAAAGAACAAATAAAATGTTAAGAAAAAAGTGTAAAGTAAAAAAGAAAAAAATTTATAAAAAGGAAAAAATGTTGAAAAAATAGTAAAAAGAAAAAAATATAAAAATAACGACATTTGGAAAGTTTTTATTTTAGTTTTTGATATATTTGTGTAAAGGATAAAAAAAGAGGTTAATTTTTCAAGAGCCCATGAGCTGCTATGGGAGCCTTCTCTCCTAAACAGATTCCATAAGGCGACGTGGCAAGTTATGATTCCACAAAAAAAGTAATAAAAGGTGGTAGTAGGGGACGTTATAGTTATTTCCCTTGCTAGCTACCCTTACGAGAGAAGCTTTCCTTTTTTTTTTTTTTTTTTTTTTGCTTTAAATGGAGACAGCCCTCGTGTCGTGGCGGTGCCACTGCTGTCCTTGGCAACTAAACTTTAGTAAACAAAACAAAACAAAACAAAACCAAACCCATCTCCTCACCAAAAAGATATATATATACCTACATAACCTTATTATCATTATTATTATTAATTAATATTAATTTATTAGCTCTCTAATACAATTATAAAGTTAGTAATAGGAAACTACTTCACCCAGCCATTTTATAAAAAAAAAAAACTAGTAATGGTCGTAAAATCATTAAATTTTGGGAACAGCCTGGAGAAAGCAAAATTAGGAAAAAAAAAAAAAGAAAAAGGAAAAGAAAAAGAGAGTTGCCTTGCCCCTTGTTGCTGGACTGTAATATTATTGATCTCTCTGTTTCTCTATACCTCTTTTTGGGTTCTCAGATGTTGAAATTATTTAGAATTCATCAGCTCTTCCTCAGTTTCGTCTGCATTGTGACTCTTTTCCTTCTCCTTCTCACAGGTTTTCTCTCATTTTCTAACCTTCAGCATTCTCACCTTCTTTTCAGTTAAAGATCTGATTTTTTATTTCGTTTATTTGCCTCTTATCTATTTACTTCGCCCGTATCTTTTCCTCTTTTCTGTGTTGTTAAGCTCAAAATTAAGTCGCAAGAGGCAGATGGCTGCTGAGCTTGTCAATTCCGCAACAAGTGATAAACTTCATGAAGTTGATTGGGCTAAGAATATCCAAATATGTGAATCAGTAGCCCGTGGTCAGAGGTATTCTAGCTCATAAGCATATGCAACCATTTCATTTCATTTCTTTTCAAATGAATTTTATTTTTGTCGTCTGGCAAAAAAGCCTGTTGTTGCTACAGTTCAATTCTTTCAACTTGAAGACAGCAATTCATGAAATCATGTAACGAATGACTTGATTTTGCAAGAATTCAGTTGAGTTGAATTACTGCTCATGGTTTATTCAAACAAGGCCTTTTTTTCTTTTGTGGTTTGATTCGTCGTCCTCTGTTTTGGTTATTACTCCAATGTTTCATTCTGGTTTTGATCGGTTTGTATTCAAGGGATGATATATAAAGTGCACTTGTCCAAATTCCTGTGTTGTTTTAGCGAACTATAGGATTTAACTTGTTAGACTGTGATAGTTAATGTAGTTCATGTGGGTGCGAATTGCAATGGTTCATCATCAATCATCTTTTCTTTTTAAACCAACTTTGTACTTATTCCAACCAATATTTTGACTTTTACGTTCACTATTTCCATGACATGCTTTTACTGATTCTTATATGCAGGCAAGCTAGAGATGTTGTTAAAGCCATTAAAAAACGGTTGGGGAGCAAGAATTCAAATTCTCAACTATATGCAGTGATGGTGGGTTGTTGCTCTTTTCTATAGTGTCTTCATCTTCATTTAGTGTTTCAAGTAGCGTTATTGGATTGAACATGTTTCTAGTGCTGAAACTTATTTCTTTCTCTAGTGTCCATCTGCAGCCAAGTTCTCCTATTAATGTCTTCAATGGTATATGCCTTCCTGCCAAACTGTCTTATTTTTCTTCTAATTTTGCAGTTGTTAGAAATGCTGATGAACAATATTGGAGAAACTGTTCATAAGGAGGTTATTGATACAGGAGTTTTGCCTATTCTTGTGAAGATAGTAAAGAAAAAGGTGAAAGTTCTCTTCTACATAAAGTTTGCAACTCTGGGCTAAATTTAGTACCTTGTACATTACTATTAAACTTATTTTGCTTTTTGTCACAGACAGATTTGCCTGTACGAGAAAGAATATTTCTTCTTCTAGATGCCACACAAACATCTCTTGGTGGTGCTTCTGGAAAGTTCCCTCAGTACTATACAGCATATTATGATTTAGTGGTGAGTGGAAGTATGGAAGATGTTAACTGAAATCCTTAGGCTTTTTTTTATGCAACAACATTATAAATTCCTTTAATTATTGTAAATGATAGCTACATCATAAACTCATTATGCTGTTTCTTCAGTCTTCTGTCTTATGTGATTGAAAGTCAACTTATAAATGATTAGCTTCTTGCACATGATCTTTTTAACAAGTAATTCGAAAGAGAAAAAGTAGTTCTCAACTAAGCCTAATTCTAACTAAATCTTATTAGATAGAAAATCCTTCTTTCAACTATGTGTGATTGTCAGGGTTCTAAATAATGGTTTCGTGAACTGTATTGATATCAGATTCAGTGTAATGGTATTGGACTGAGTTAGACTGAAACAATCACTGTTACATGAATTTCTGAGTACAATTATTGTTTAAATAGGTAAATTTAGAAGTACATTAGTTTAGAACTCTATAGTAAAAAGTCTTTACTAACTTGGGAAGTTAAAAGGAAAGGATAGAGTCAGAAAAAATAGGCAAATTTTGAAAAATAAAAAGAAAATGAATTGTCTCAATCCCTATAATATATTGTGCTAAATAACATATTGGGATGGCAAAATCCCGTTAAGTATCAGCCAGTGCACTGATACACTGCTGATATTTAAAACCATCATTGTTGAGATTTGGCAAATTAAAGAAAAATCACAAGTTTCACATCTTGTTATTGAACTTATGCATCACCAAAAATGAGTTAGTCTTCATGATAAGGGTAAATATTTATTATGATAAATTTTTCCCATTAAATTGTTCATTCCTCAAAAAATTTATTCCAAGAGAGAGATTTCCCATAGTTATATTATGTAACTTGTGGCAAATTTGAACATGTTTAGCTTCTGGTCTTTGAGTAATAGTGATCCTTAAAATTCTTGCTCATTGAAGGTCATTGTCATTCTAAAAAATAAAATTTCTGATACATGCGGCTCTGTAGATCCCCAAATTTTGTGCCTCTTTTGAGATATGTTGAGGGTGCATGCGACCATTTCTACTCCTGAACTTTTTGTGTTTCTTTCAGTGCCGTTCAACAGTGGCTTTAACTCTTTGTCTCTTTCCCAGAAGTGGCAAATGAATGGTATTGAGCATGTCTTCAGAGTTTAATTCTTACTATCCATTTTGATCCATTTCAAAATAGAATGAGTACCTGATCCTCAGAATCCAAATCAACATTCGTTAACCTATTTAACAGTCAATTTATTGTTACAACACCAATATTCACTTATGAAGTACTTTTAAGAAATTGTACTGGTGGGAACCTCACTCCACCACCACAACTATCAGTTACTGCTGCTGCCACCATTACTGCCCAAAAAAATGTGCCACGAGCATTTCAACAGCTACAATTTCTATTAACAAAGAAAAGAATTATGCGATTTATTGAATCCTACTAAGTGTCAAAAAGCACCTTAATCAGTGGCCAAAGAATTGTTGCTAAGAAATTTTTGAAGGAAACAAAAGGGTATTGCTGGTTTTATAGTCTTGAACTAAAACCTTACCGGAAGTATTAAACTTGAATTTGTCCTCAGAATTTTTCTACCTCCTTTAAGATAATTAATTTGTGTATCCTGTGACGTCATGGTGACCATAGGCAAGTTTCAACAGAAAAATATCATTTCTCTTAGTCTTAGCCTTTCTGTATTTCTTAGTTGTTCTGCTGATGAGACATCTGCTGCTAATGGGATCTCATGCTCTATTATGTGTGGTGTTTTTATTGGTTGCTGTTATCAGCTTACATAACTAAAGACTTTGAAGTACTTTGGTTGTTGTGTAACTTTTTAACTCCCGAAAAAAACTTGTTTTGTATTGTATTTTCAGACTGCCGGAGTACAATTTCCTCAAAGGCCCCGTGAAACACAAACAAATCACCCTACTTCACAAGCAAAGACAGGAAGTACACTTAATGGAGAACTTGCTGCCTCTAGACATGAAGTGGTTGCCCAGCAAGCTGTACCTCAAGTTGTTCCAGAATCTAGGTATCTTTTGCTGAATTGCTTCCATTTGTGATTTGGCCCTTTTCTTCTTCCTTTTTTTTTTGGTTCCTACAAGAAATGTCTATTTTCTGTTGTTCTCTGATTCCTTATCTTATACAGTGGCTACATTTTGTTGGCTATAATTTTCATTTGCTTCTGATAATATTTGGGGGTCAGAAAGAATTCTACTCCAACATGGATAGAGTTGATTTTTGTAGTTTTTAAAATTGTGTGTCTCTTTTGCATGCCAATAATGTATTCAACCTGAGCGGGTGTCAGTTGAAGAGCTAGAGGTACAAACTTCATAGATAACATAATGATCACATTGCAATGGCATGAGGGATGTAATTGTGGCACATCAGTTGACATTGCAATGTACAAACCTTCAATCTCAAAATATATACGGTCTACTAGTATGCACTTCGACTCCACCAAAACCATTAGTTAAATTGAGAGAGGAGCATCATGCAAACAGGGAACATATTAGAGGAATCATCCTGGTAGCACTACCGTTCTAATGGAAATAAAAGTGGGCCCAATCCTATGTTGTGCCTTGTCCTTAGTAAGAGGAGAAAAAAAGATGTTGCCTGCTCTATGAATTCCTGCAGGATTATTGGGTGATATGCGTACCTGTCATAACATTCCATAAATGCTGTTGTAAGCCATACTGACTCTTAAAAACCTTATAGCAAATTGGAAACTTTAAAGGAATGCATGAGCATTTCTCTACCAGTGTAATGTCCTAATCTGCTAAGTTGCATGGAAACAGAAATGTGGATATGGAGAATTGTGAACACGGATATGATGAAATTGTATTTTTTAAAAATATAGGAAACGGAAACATGTAAATATTAAAAATATGGGGATATATTAATAAATATTAAAAATATATAAGTATATATAAATATAAATTTTGTATATAAATATTAAAAATTTAATAATATGTGTCAATCTATAGTATAATTATAAATTATTTTGTTTAGTTAAAAAAAATATAAAATTCCATTTAAATATATTTTCCCTCTTATTTAGGAAAAAAAACTAAAGAAATTTGCTTTTCAGGTTGGAAAGGTGTTTCCAAGTTGGAAAGATGTTTTCTAATTTTTCAAATTTGTAGAAATAGTCCTGAAATGTTTCTGAAGTTTCCGGCAGGGGAAAATACGTACTAATTGAAGTCTCAATGCATCATAGCTGATTTGTGTTTGTTGCCATTTTTATGGCCAGATGCATCAGGAGCTTTCCAACAACTTTCCTCAAGTCTATTTAGCTTGGTTTGGAAGGCACTGCACTTCTAATTCTCTTGGTTTTGCCTCTTATTCCAAGTGCTGCCTATTTTATATGGATGTCTTATCCCTAATCATAATATTTTCTCCTTCATTATAAATTACTTTATTTTTAATCAAACAAGATATAAAATAGTTTTATTGCAAACTTATAGACTACAAAAATCATCTTGAATAGTTTATCTTAGAGAGTAACCAGCATTTTTGTAGACATGTTTCTAATATTCATGTTCCTGTGTATTAAAGCAACTTATCTCACAACTAGAGCTTGATGAAATACACTCTTGTCTGGGTTATGAAAGGATCCTAGATTTTTAAGGTTACTGTGTGTTGCATGCAAGGTTTGTTGCTCGTTGCCAAGAAGAAACTGGGGCTTTTGGCTTATATTCTTCCTTGAAATTTTATTGCTAATACTATAGTGTGCTAATGTTTTGGAACATTAAATATTGCAAATACGCAAGGCTTTCAAGTTCTCCCTCTTTATTCAGATGTTATTCATAGCAATGACATCTGAATAAAGAGGGAGAACTTGAAAGGCTTGCGTATTTGCAATATTTTATGTGATTATTTGGTACCTTTTCTCTGCAGACAATGGTTTTATTTCTGTTTTATTCTATGCAGTATTATTCAGAAGGCTAATAATGCACTAGAGGTCTTGAAAGAAGTTCTTGATGCTGTTGACTCTCAACATCCTGAGGTACATAACCACAGTCTCCTTTTTTAGCCCCCCTATTTTGCATTTGGCATTACATTTAAATGGATGGGCATCTTCTGTTGGTCATTTGTAAGGTATTGACACAATGGACATTAGTGGGACATATCTCTGAAGATTTCATATTCAGCTTCTTAGCATGTGCTTGGAATTTTGTTGAGTACATCTTAGACAGTACGAGGATTTTCATAAAGCTTTCAAGAATAGAACTATAATTATGGGTTATTGTTTTCTTCAGTAAATCCAAAATACCTCTTAAATTTCCATATTCTTGTACTGTACCCTCACTGAATGTTGATTATAAAGGTGAATTAACTGCCTATATACTTTTCAAATGATTGACACTTGTTCTGCTTGTGCCTGATCACATTCATGAAATTATCAATTTGCATTTTTGTTTCTGTTTACATTTATTTTATTTTATTTTAGGGAGCAAAGGATGAGTTTACTCTTGATCTTGTGGAACAGTGCTCGTTCCAAAAGCAGAAAGTTATGCATCTTGTCATGACTTCTCGGTAAGTCTACTTTCTGGTTAGTATGATGGATATTACTAACTAGTGACTTACATAATCACTCTGAAGTTTCAGTGTGCGAGTATCATTGAATTACAAATACCTTATGTTCATATATATGGTCATATTAGTTATAGTTCAATGTTTATCAATCATGTCTGCTGTCAAAATTTTCACAACTATCAGTGTAGTTCGAACTGCAGCATCCGCATTTCAGTTAGTTGAACCATCTTGAATTCAATTTTAGAATTGTTCCATTTAAATAGCAGTAATGATGGATGCAAACACTGAATGCATTCAGTAGCAATTTGCTTGGCGGCCGATATTGATAGGCAACCAAGTGCTGTAGCGGGTTTGAAGTGTATACAGCTGGATTTGAAGCTATATGCTAGACTGGTTACAGATAAACTTAGAATTCCTGATAACATAATCCTAGTAAATGTCTTTTATCTGTGTAGCCAAAAAAATTTTTAATCTTTTTCCTGTCTCATCGTAGTTTTACTTTCCATCTAATGACATTGAAAAAATCCACCAAACTGACCAATTTGAAGACACTCCACCTTTAAAATTTTAGTAGGTTAGAGATTTCAACAATTACATATAAGCCGGTTTATAAAACTATTGATTGATGTGGTTTTCCATATTGTCTGAGTCCTTCTTTATGTTATTGCATATGCATAGATTGTAGTCATGTTGTCTGGTAAAAAAAAGACAAATTGAATAGTTAAGATTTGTATATTTGGAGGGTGATTTTGTCAATCTGTGCTTGAAATAGAGCTCATATTGAGTTAGAATAAGTGGTTTATATTTGGTAATTTCATTCATGGCTTCAATGTTGTATATACAAATATATTTGCTGGTTTTGTAGATAAATTTTCCACAGGGGTCTGACTATCATGACCGGATCCTGTTTGAAAAATATTCAAAGAAAACAGCTTTCTGGTTCCTCTGGGATTATAAGCAGCTGCTTTGTTCTGATTTCCCTTTTCAATTTTATCATTTTATTCATTGAACAATATTTTTATAAAAGATAGGGATATAAACTTATGTAGCCATATTAAAATATAGACACATATGGGGGCTGTTGCAACTTGAATTCACTTTCTTGCCTCTGTTTCAGGGATGAGAAGGTAGTTTCTCGTGCAATTGAATTGAATGAACAGCTCCAGAAGGTTCTAGCACGACATGATGCCCTTGTATCAGGTAGGTCTGTGCTTTCAGATAGATCTCCATTTTCAGATAGATCTCCATTTTCAGATAATACTACTTCAACTGCAAATCATTATAATCATTGTGAAGAGGAGGAAGAGGAGGAGGCTGAACAGCTTTTCCGAAGGTAAGCCCACGGAGTTTTCATTAGACATAGGATTTGATGTAGAAAGAGATCATTTGAGCTTTTGTTTTACACTCTCTGCATATCTACTTTCTATCCCCTGTCAACCTTAGTTTTGTATCTGCTTGTAGAATAGGATGGTGCTAGTTGATAAGTGGACATTCTTTATTGTTTTATATGGAGCCTTTTTTTTTTCAGATTTATTTGATTATTGCTATTTCCTGGTTTAAATGGCTGTCTTTGCAATACTCAACAGGTTGCGAAAAGGAAAGGCTTGTGCAAAGCCTGAAGATGAAGGGAAGTCAGAAGAGCGCATCCCATCTATTCCTGGAGAGATGCTGAACCGTCCCCTTATACGGCCACTTCACTTGGATGAATCACATGAGCCTAGTGCAAATCACTCACCGGTTGCAATTCCACCTCCCCCTGCAAAACATGTGGAGAGGGAGAGATTCTTTCAGGAAAAAAAAGTTGATGGTTCTGCTGTTTCTGGCCATATGAGGGGGCTCTCATTACACAGTCGCAATGCCAGCAGTTCTCGCAGTGGAAGCATAGATTTTAGCGACTGACACACACTAAAGCACATATCCTCGACCCTCTTGTTTTGTTTTGTATTTAATTAGTTATCCTTTGTTATGGTTTGTTGTGTTTTTGCTATTGTGGGTGGTTTGTATGTGGATAGAGGATAGAAGAAGGTTATAGCTGCAGAGGCATGACGCTATATTGTAAGAGCGCTTTTTAATTAAAGTTTTAGTTCTGAAGAATTCCAACCTCAGTTTGCACTTTTTAAGCAAACTGCGACTTTGCTGCCATTATATTGGAGCTGTGAAAACAAAATTATTTCTGGTTCTGTGGTTGATGTATCGCGATTGTGTCTTAGCTGTCCTCTATGGTGACTGAAGTAAATTTTCTTTTAATTTGTATATTTGTACCAGGAATTATGTGTACTAGCTCTTGAAATTCACAGCAACTTTGGAAATGGAGTTAAACTGTAGTTTTTTTCATTGGCAAAGTTCATATTCAGGCCCAAAACTTTTCAAGTTTTTAGCTTTAGACCTCACAAGTTTCATTTTCTTAATCTAGACCCTTGTATTTAATGGGTTGTAATTTTTAAACTCTTTTGTTAATTGTTTAATACAAATTATTTCTTTTTCCTTCCTTAAGTCTTATATTTTAAACATTCATGCAATTTTTTTACTTGTTTAACACTTATATTAACTTTTAAAATTTTTTCATAAAAAAAATTTACTTTTTTTAAATTTTTAATATTTAAATTTAAAATATAAATATAAGTTTGTATATAAAATAATTTTAATGTTAAGAAAATTGTATAGTTATATTACAATTTTAATAATTTTAATATAAAATAATTGCGTATACTATAAGTTTGTATATAAAATAATTTTAATGTTAAAAATATTTTAATAATCTACTATTTTTCCATAATATTTCAAATTATACAAGTTTTATTTTCAATAAAATTTATTTTTTCATAATAGAATATTATGATGAAAAAAACATTATAATTAAAAGATATTATGATAAGAATATGTTTTCTGATTATTTAAAATTTAAGTTTTATGTTTTTAATACCTTTTCGGCTTTATTTTTATACAAAATTTTTAGGAATATAAAATATATTTTATTATAATGTCTTTTAATTATGATGTTCTTTTTCAACATAATATTTTATTTTGAAAATATAAATTTTATCAAAAATAAAACTTGCATAATTTAAAATATTGTGAAAAATAATAGTATTATTACAGTTTTTTATATCTTAACATTAATTAATTAATTTTTAAAATTTAAATTATTTAAATATGTATATATAAGTTTAAATTATATTTATACAATTTAAATTTAAATATGTATATATTATATTTATAAAATTAAAATTATATATTATAAAATTTAAATATGTGTATCTATAATTTAAATTTAAAATATGAAAATTATTTTGTATAGAAAATTATATTTATATTTTTCAATTTAAAATTATAAAAAATTAAAATAAGTAAATTTATTTTTTATCAGTAAAAGTTTTTTAAAAGTGATAAGAATAAAAAAAAGTAAAAATGGTATGATGTTAGAAATATAAAACTTCAGGGACCAAAAGAAAATAATTTGCGTTAAAAAATTAACAAAGGATTTAAGTTTAAATTTTTTAACCTGTGAGGCTCTAGATATAAAAAATAAAACTTTAAGAGTCTAAAGCTAAAAATATAAAAAGTTTAGGGATTTGAATGTGGATTTTTCCTTTTTTCATTTGAGACATTTATTTTGTTGATTTGGACTTACCGTCTAGGTTTTTTTTTTAAAAGCTAAAAAAAGGAAGTTTTATTGCTGTAAATTAAACTGTAAAACATTCACTAAAAACTGGGGAGCAAGAACCCCATAAGGTAAGATCACGCATAGAATCAGAGGCTCTGGCAAGAGAATGAGCTGCTTGATTCGCTGACCTTCAAACGAAAGAGATCTTAGAACTAGGAATCTCTTTAAGCATAGAAACACAATCATTAATAATTAATCTAAAAGGAGAGGCATTTGCAGAAGTAGAAAAAATGGCATTAACAACCCCAAGAGCATCCATTTCAATATCCACAGACAGCATGTTAAGCTCTTTCAGCCAACTGAGAGCTTAAAAAAAAAAAAAAGTTTAAAATGCAATAATCTGCCCATCTAGGTTCTTACTGGGCCACATATCTCTGCATTTATTTAAATAAAATAACAAAAATTATTAAATGAATTTTTATTTGCTTATAACCTTTGATTAATTTTTGTATAACTAATTTTTAATTATATTTATATAGATACTCGTGTACCGAACAAGAACTTTTTGAACCTAAATTAAGAATCTCTTAACCTTTTCGTTGATAAAATATATATATATATATGAACAAAATTGTTTTAATAAAATATATATGGTATATGCATAGTTTCACTTATGAACTTCACACAATTAACTTCTAGTTCTATTCAACTTTTAAACTTTTATTTTCAATCTATCTAACTTCTATAATACACAAAATTGAAGTATTTTATAAATTAATATTTATATGGACATAAGAGTTATATAAATAAAAGAGAAAATATAATTAAAAATAAAAATTTTAAAGCTAATTTTAACATTTTATATGTTTAAAATTAAATTTTTATCCGTTTTGATGTTGTATGAGTTAAATAGAGTTAAAAAGTACTAATTGAAAGGTAAAAAAGATTTAAAATAAAAATTAAAAAGTTAAATAAAAAATAATAAAAGTCTAGAAGTGTTAGAAATTAACCGTATAAAGTTTAGAAGTGAAACTATGCATTTTGCCAAATCGAAATTATAAATTAATTAAGTAATTTTAGAGATGAGAATTCACCTCCTTAGCATTTGTATACCTAATCAACAAACTTGTGATTTCAACAAAGGTTTTAACTAAAGCAACCCAACTAAAATTATTAGAGGAAATTTCAATAAATAGCATGTTTGAACAATCTTATTTTTTTTATGATCCACCCATTTTACTTTTTCATAATTGGCTTTTATGTTTTCAGTTTTGGCCTAATATTTTTGTTTTTCATTTTTTGTCCTTTTTGTGCAGTAGCGGTTTTTAGGCAGTTATTTTTGCTTCACTTAACTTCCTTTTGCATGTCCGTTTTTGTCGTTTCAGATTCTAGGGATTTTGCATCTTCTCTTTCTTCTGTTTCTTCGTCTCGTCATTCTCGTTGTTTCTAGGAATTCTAAGGATTTAATAAGTGTTTTCTTGTTGATTTGAGAGTTAATTTAGTAGTTATGGGAAAAGATAGAGAAAAAATTGTTTCTACAAGAATGTCTACTCGTTTAAGCGGTGGTGTTGCTTCTCCTTCGGCAGGGGATAAGAAGGATATAGATTTTCTATCATCTGGAATGAAGAAGAGTAAAATTGTTTCTAAAAAAATGAAGAACGACAATGAATCTAAGAAGAATGACATCATTGCTAAGAAGAAGAAGATGTTCTCCTTTAGTGAAAACTCTCTCAAAAAAATCTGAAACTTGCTATAAGTTGTGTTTGCTTTTGTTTTAATTTTTCTTTTCTGAATCTGTTATTTTTCTTATTAATAATATTTTCTTATTATGATTTTATCTTATATTTTAGTATTAAGGTGGGGTTGGGTGAGATTTAAATATAAAGTTTATATTTGCTTAATTTATTAATCCTGGAAAACTACGGTTATTCGATAAATAATGAAAAAGGTAAATTACATTTTCTCTTTATAATTTGACTTTATTCACACTTTTCTTTTTCTTATTTGAAAATAAAATTTTTTATTCCTTAATTTTTATTCCGTTGTCACTTTAAGAATTCATTAATTTGTTTTTCACTTTAAGAATAAAATTATTCATCTTTTAATGTTTGGTTTCAACAATTATATTTTTTAAAAGTTATTATGAAGAAAATTCAATTAAATTAAGTCAAAAAATAAATATAAAATAAAATTGATGAAAATTTAATTTTTGATTTAATATATTAATAGATGTATTTATAGGCGTCAAAAGTTTAATTGAAATTGAAATTTTAAATTTAAAGTAATTAAAAATTAGAGGGACTAAATTGTTTTATAATATTTAAATAGAGAGATTAAAATATTTTATTAACATAAAATAAAGGACTCTAAATATTTTTTTAATATAAGAGATTCACTTAACTCTATAAGAAGGATTAAAGTTTTGATGATGATAAATTGAGAGATAAAAAAAAAAGATATTCAAACAAAAGGGGAGAAAAATAAATTAGGTTAAATTTCTCTAATGAAAATATAGATAATTTAAATAAAAAAATTGGTGAAACTGGTAGATATTTTGGAAAATTGGATTAATTAATGAAAAAGAAAGGTGGAGCAGGAAAGAAAATGAAATGATAGGATAGGGAAGAAAGGTATGATATGAAGAAGGTAAAAATATAGTGGCTGTGTTTCCCAGTTTGTGATAAGTCACTCTCTACTCCACAAAGTAAAGTCACCATTTTACTTGGAAGCAATTGTAGCAGCAGCACTGCTGCCATACTACATGCCAACTATTCTCTCTTTCTCACTCTACCAAGCAGACGCGAAGGAGAAGATCCAATTCCCATTTCCGGTTTCATTACAAAGCTGTTTGTTGCTTTTATTATTATTATTATTATTTTTGGTTCTGGCTTTTCAATTCCTGTAGATATAGGGACCTGTCTGTCCTCGTGTTGTTTCTTTAATCAGGTGGGTTTGGAAGTCAATACTAGAGCTCAAGAGCTGCTGGAGTTGATTCTCCGCGTTGATTTTGACGATAGTAAACAAAATCTATTCAAAAAAAAAAAAAAGGAAAACAAAATCCAAAAATGAATTGTCCGGCAATGAACGCTGCGCCAACTCCTTCCTCTGCTTGTCGCAACACATGTCTCTCCTCTTCACCTGCTTCTCGCAATGGAAAATTCCCCTTGTCAGTGTTTTAATAATGCCCATAAGCTCTTTTTTTTTTTTTTTTTAGCATGTGGTTTGTTTCAAAGTTTTTGATTTGATTGTTATGTGCTGTTATAGGCTGTTGCCGCAAGCAATTTGTACCTCTCAAAGGATGTGTTGTTCATCTAATCTATCAAAGTATACTACTAATAGTAATCCTTTGGGATGGTCAAAGCAACAGGCGAACAAGTGTGATGTTAGTGCTTTGGGAGCTGTAGTGACTTCCAAATCTCAAAGTTTCCCCACTGCACCACCTCTTTTTGGTGATGAGAGGATAGGAGTTTTGTTGCTCAATCTTGGAGGTCCTGAGACTCTTGATGATGTCCAGCCTTTCCTCTTTAACCTGTTTGCTGACCCGGTATACTTACATGATCTTGCTTTCTCCCCCCCCATTCATTGGATTTCAGACCCATTTATGTTATCATTTGTGAGGCATTGAAATAATGATATATTTAACTTGTTTTAAAGTAGCTCCCTCATTAGGTAATCATATACATCAAGCGTCATTTTTCCATTTGTTTTACCTATTTTATTTTTCAGGACATTATACGATTGCCAAGGTTGTTTCGGTTTCTTCAAAAGCCATTGGCTCAATTTATATCCGTTGTAAGGGCACCAAAGAGCAAAGAAGGCTATGCTTCTATTGGTGGTGGTTCACCTCTACGCCAGATAACTGATGCACAGGCATGACTTTTTATTTCTCCTTTTCAGATACAACATAGCTATTGTTCTTGTGGTGGTTTATATTTGTTCTTGTATAACCTAAATCTTCAAATGAATTACACAGAAGCATATTGCATTTCCTGATAGTAAGGAAGGCCTTAATTCACATGTACAAATTTGGCTGAAAAGTGCTCTTTTGTTGTTATGGAGATGTCTTTTCCTCATCATCCACTTGCCAATCTTCTCTTTAATACAGGCTGAGGAGTTGAGAAAATCACTTTGGGAAAAGAATGTCCCAGCGAAGGTGTATGTTGGTATGCGTTACTGGCACCCATTCACTGAGGAGGCTATTGAACAGGTATTCTCTTTGACATCGGTTCAATTCTGATGTTCTTACTGTAACTCAATGCAACATAAAGATTCTTAAATGATAATTTTGTTGTCCTTTTAATCTATTATGCTTGTTGCGGAATGCAGATGATACTTCAAAGATTCTCTTTTGCTACCCCATGAATAAGCACAATATTCTGCTATGTATTTCTAATATTTAACACTGTTTTAGTTATGGTGTTGTAGTTATGTCTCCTCATATAGCTTTTCTAGACTGTGGAGCAATAAATAATTTTTGTAACTTATTGAATAACTATGTTTTGCTTTTAATACTTGTTGTGCAATCTATGCTGCTTAAATTTAGGTGCTTATATTTGGGACACATGCACATATTTCTGTGATGGTCAGGCTCAATTTTTTCATTTGTTTTCCTTCTAATTGTGGATCATGCTCAAGTTCTCATGCCCATTTTAGGTGTTTATTGTGTCCAGGAAGGATAAATTAGGCTAAAGTGAAGAGTTACAACAACATAGAATAGATTTGGCCATTTAGAATGGTTTTTGTTCAATTACTTTCTCTCACCATGGTCAATTATATCTTTTGTCTTGGCATCCTCTTTGATGCTTTCAATTGAATTGCAGTAACTTGAGTTTTGAAAATAGTTTCTACTTCTTGATCATGCTATGTGTAAATGTTTTCTATTTAACTATTAGAATGCTCATAGTCCATTTGTTGAATCGTATGGTTTGAAGCTTTAACTTATTTCTGTTGTTCAATAAATTCCCTCATCCTCATTTTTCGTAGAAAAAGGTTTCAACACTAAAAAATAAAGGCCTGTTTATTACATCTAGAATTTATTGTGCCCATGTTTAATTTTTAAGTTCTCAATTGGATAGACTTATGGCATAGAATCAAATTAATTGACATTAGATTGGATTTAGGATTGACTTTATTCTGCTTCATTTCTTTATATACATTGATTATTCTGTTTTTTGATCTTAACAGTGAAATAATATTTTAGTGGTTATAGTACTAGGTTGCATTGGTAATAAGGCTCAGGGGTTTTGCCAATCTATTAGTATCAGCATTTGAATGAAGATCTCCGGAGCTAATTTCTGGATTATCTGTTTGGCTGTTAGATTAAAAGAGATGCAATCACAAAGCTGGTTGTGCTTCCACTTTATCCACAGTTCTCTATATCAACTAGTGGTTCAAGTCTTCGTCTCTTGGAGCGTATTTTTCGGTGGGTGTAAAGCACATGCAATATGTACACTCACATTTTAAAGCACACCTTGAAATTAATATTTTCTTTTGTTTTTCCAGGGAAGATGAATATCTTGTTAACATGCAACACACAGTGATACCTTCCTGGTACCAGCGCGAAGGATACATAAAAGCCATGGCGGATTTAATTGAAAAGGAATTACAAAATTTTGATTCTCCTAAGAAGGTACTATCTTTTTAAATGTACGTGTACTCTTTCATTAATTTGTTTTCTTGGTTCCTTTGTTGCTTTATGTTCTTTTTTTTTTTTTAAATGAACTGATATGGAGTTCCATGTCGAGTTGTCAAGCCTCTCTTGGTAAGAGAGATTTCATTTACCCTGTCCTCTAACCCTACTCTTTTCTTTTAAAATTAATTTTTTTTTTTATTGTGCTATTATTGTTCGCATAATAGGTATTATCACTATTTTCATAAACTTGATATCTAGCCTCAACATATGATGCATGGATATGGATAATCTTGCATAGTTATTTAATTATTACTGTATTATGTATTTGACTTGTTAAATCAATAAAAAATAGATATTTATATATTTCTGAGTGTCCTCAAGAATCATTGAGTCTCATAAGTAATTATGCTTTCATTATTACTTGTAATTTTGTGCAAGAAAAGTTTACCATCTTCAGACCAAAAAGCTTGTAACATCATAAGAAATGCTAATCTTTAAGAATAAACTTTTTCCCACGTAATGTGTAATATGAATGTTTCACAATAATGTGAAATTTGAAAATGTTTTTATCAAGAAATACTATTTACAAAATTATTATAAATTAACCAAAAACTATGATGGATAACTTATGATTAATATAATTTCTTCACCGCTAATGTGTTTTTTAAAACTTTTAAGGTTTAAGCAAACATTTTCAGTTACGAAAACTATGTGTAGATAATTTTTGCTGTTAATTTTTTAAGTATAATTTTAATAATCTGGGTAATGCCCCAAAAAAAATTATAGAAAATAAAGTGCTAAATGTGCGTCTTGCACATTTAAAAAATTCGTCAAAGACTTGTTGGGTAATCTATGTCCTTTCATTTGTTGGACATGGTTAATGTGTTTGATATGTGCCAAACATGTCAAACTTGTTCATGTGTTAGGCAAATGTTTGACATTGCATATCCCCATTATTGGCATATTGATAGAACACTTGTGCATATTGAAGATAATTTTACCCTCTATATATTGTGACAATAGTTGCTTAAACCATATATTTAACTAGTGAACAAATTGGGATGCTCAAACATTTTTTTCTTAAATATTTATATAAGTAATACAAATGATGAATAAAAAAATAATACACAATAAAATTTAACTAATAAAAAAGACACATGAGCTATTTAGTAAATGAAATATGAGTGAAAAATTATAATATTTGTTGAATAAAAATAAATAAAGATATTTATCATATGCAATAATCTCTCTTATAATTACTATTTAATAAGTTAACAATTCTATTACTCAATATTTTTTCAAATGGATAAAAATAACAAGTTTTATTAATATTATCTTTAAACATAAAATTTAAATTACATTATTGATAATAAATTTTTTATCATCATTAAATGATTTAGATTCTCTTATTTGAAAAACATATAAGAGACCTTAACCATATTGAATAATTTGTAAATTATAATTAAGTAACTGTTATTGGTATTAAAACTATTTATAATTTTTTAGAAATTAGTTAAGTAGCTATTATTGGTATTAAAACTATTTATAATTTTTTTAGAAATTAGATACATAGTTATGTAACAATAATATACCAATCATTTATTTTAAATTATAGATTATATAACATTCTTTTTTGAACAACAATTACGGATATATTTGGATAAATATGATACATTATATATATGGGTGATTTATTATATATACCTAAATATAAAAATATGAATTAATAAAATTCTATCAATTTATTGAATGTTAATTATGAGAGAGATGGTTGTATATGACAAATATTTCCTTATTTATCTTTATTCAAAAAATATTATAATTTTTCACTAGCATTTCATTTACTAAATAGCTTGTCTTTTTTATTAGTTAAAATTTTATTATTTCTTGTTTTTTTGCATTCATATTTTTATTGATTAAAATTTGATAAATAATTAAATATACGTATTTTATCATAAAATATTTTTCTAATTTTTAAAATCATATATCTTTTGAATATTATAAATTTATTAGGAATATTTGACTTATATTGCTATTAGATCAGAAAAGGTTGAAAAGTATATAATTTTTAAAATTTTTAGTAAATTTAGTGGTGATTTTAGTAATTTTAAAGGATTTAGTTTGTTAAAAATAAAATTATAAGGATTTAATGTAACTTTTTTAAAATTGTAGGGACTAAACTGGTTTCAACAGCCACTATCCTCTTTGTCCAATAAGGCTGATATGTTGAAAAATAAAAGTATATTTTGAATATTATAAATTTATTAGAAATAGATGACTTATATTGCAATTAGATAAGAAAAGGTTGAAAAGTACATATATATTTTTAAAATTTTTAATAAATTTTGTGGAACTTTTAATAATTTTAAAGGATTTAATTTGTTAAAAATAATATTATAAGGATTTAATAGAATTTTTCAAGGGACTAAACTGGATATTTTTAATAGTAGTTTCCTCGTTCTTCTGGTAAGGCTAAATATGTTCAAAAATAAAAGTACAAGAGTGCAATGTACCAAAATAAATGTATAAGGGTGAAATATATATATATATAAAAGTACATGGGGATTAAAATGCATTTTTCCTATGAGCTTTAAGATCCTTTTCAACCTTGTGTTTTGCTCTAATAACTTAATTGAAAAATGTGTACTATAGGTTGTGATATTTTTTAGCGCGCACGGGGTGCCACTTGCATATGTGGAAGAGGCGGGTGATCCTTACAAAGCAGAGATGGAGGAATGTGTGGATTTGATAATGGAAGAGCTAGAGAAGAGACAAATCGCTAATGCATACACTCTTGCTTATCAGGTATGTAGAAATTCCAAGTGAACACATGAATGGATTTGAACCCATGTAACATAAAACTAATTGACTCATACCTGATCAAGTAAACAAATATAGAGAGCCTTCTGGTATCATATATCTGATCAAGTAAACAAATATAATATATAATTGACTTATAGCTGATCAAGTAAACAAATATAGAGAGCCTTCTGGTATCATATAAAAACTCCATGTGTCTAGAGAGTGTTGGCCCGTACTGTGGGTTTAGAGAGTATTGGCTCGTACTATGGGTTTAGAGAATGTTGGCCTATACTTGCTCTGGTAAACATATAAATAAAGTTGACCCGTGTAACACAAATTTAATTGCTCGTGTTAAGGTTCAATCTTTACCACTTTTATACCAATTGAAATCTTTATATATTTTAGATTTGGAATTCATTCACATCTCCAATATTATCATATCTCATTTCAAAAGTAATCACTTGTGATTGACTTCCATGTTGTGCATTTATAGCATACAATTCATATCTTAGTGGTGAAAAGTTGAATGTGGATATTCGGGGATTTCCAATGAACTTTGGGTTGCTGGGACTTTTAGGGTTTCAAGTGTCAGAAGAAAGGTTTTGATATTGTGGGTTCAATAGGGTATGGTAGAGGTTTGAAGTACTAACTAGAGTTCTAACAACAAGCTATCTAAAGCTTTTACAAAAAGACATGGAATCTTCAATATTAAAATCAAAAGCTAGAAGAAAACATTCTGGTAGTTTTAGTTTGGGTTTATTCAAACGAAAGCTTTAAGTAACTTCAAAACATGAACTTATCACAAAATCTATGGCTTTTACTGATGCAGCGTGTTGCAAGAATTAACCAACACACGAATGATTGATTATGAAAACAAGTCTCAAGCACAGAGATCAAACTTTCAAACTGAGAAAATTCAAACCAAAGCTTAATTTTAATTGATAAAGTATGAATAATCATCAAAAGTGATAAACAAACCCTAGAGTAGGTTATTTATAGTCTAGACATAACTAAGGACAAAACAGAAAATAAATAAATATCCCAAATGTCAAATAAAATAAAAAAAAGTTCAAAATATGCGTTGCTGCAATTTAGTCCTGCTGCCGTCGCACAAACCACTGAGATCGCAGCAGTGACTCCGGCTCCTCACACTTGCAGCAGTGTGTTGCTCTGCTTCCTTGCTGCGTTGCCTTGTTGTGGTCGCAGCAGTGTTGCTGCCGTGCGGACTGCCTTAATCATTTACAAAATCCGAGAATTTCTTTAATTTTATTAAAATTTGCAAACTATCCTTAATCATAGCGATCATGGACAACATGGGACTATCCCTGAATCAGAAAAGGTTGAAAACAAAGAAAAATTCAAAGTTGTGGTCACTGCTGACTGCTGAAGTGCAAGGACTTGACCTGTGGAACCATTTGGATCTACTGCAAGTTGCACCATGACCTTTGACGAAGAATTCTGAGTAGCAGAAAAGATTGACTATTAAATGAAACATCAAAATTGTTTTTATCTATGTAGCACGGAAACGGAAATGGGAAAACAGGGAAACGTGGAAACGGATACAACAAAACTCCATTTCTTAAAATATAGGAAACAGGAAATGGGAAACGTGTAAATATTAGAAGTATAGGGGTATATAAATAAATATTAAAAGTATACGAATATATATAAATATAAATTTTATATATAGATCTTGAAAAATTTTATCTATTCTATAAAGTAATAGTATAATTATAGAAATTATTTTGTTTAGTTAAGGAAAATATAAAATTATTTTTTAATTTGTATAATTTTTTATTTAGGAAAATACTAGAGAAGTATATTTTTCAAGTTGGAAACATGTTTCCAAGTAGAAAATGTGTTTTCTAATCTTTCATATTTGCAAAAAGGGCCCCAAAACGTTTCCAAAGAGTTTCCTGAAGTTTTCGATACGGAAACGTTTCCAAAATGCAGAAACATCTATTCGGAGAAGTTTCCGTGCATCATAGGTTTTTATCATGCTAGCAATATTTCCATTTTGTTTTGGGAAATCAGGCTCACATTACTGATATTCAACAAGTGGCACTGATTGATACTGTCTGGTTCTCATCTCAGTAGTTATACGTAACTCACCCAAGTCCAACTACTGGAAGGAAAGAGAGCAAGACTCAACTGGAAATCAAGAGTTTTGCACATAATTCATAAGTGAATAACAATTTAAGTTGAGAAATTTAAAAATAAAAATTCCTTGAGCTGCATTATGGACCATCATATAGGATTAACATCAAAGTCATGGAAGAGGTATAAGTGTTCCATTTGTGAATTCTAACTGTGAATCTTTAAAAACGTATTTTATCTGATAGGCTTACATTGGTTAAGTTAGCCTTTGTCATGAAATGATTATCAGAATTGGTGCAAGCACATCAAGTCTTTTTTCACCCCCACCCTAAGTGGGTTTTGTTTCTATTTCACCTTGCTTCGTGGTGACCTGACATAGTCTGAATATTCTTACAGAGTAGAGTTGGACCTGTGGAATGGTTAAAACCTTATACTGATGATACAATCATTGAACTTGGAAGAAAAGGGGTGAAGAATCTTCTGGCTGTCCCTATTAGGTATCTTATTTTGCAGCTATTATGTTAACATGATGATTTTGATGGATTCCTTACTTGAGGTGGATGTATAAAATTATACTTGCTGCATGTTGATCAATTGTCAACTCAATATATCCAGTCTTGGTCATTGAAACTCCTGATGATTTGTGAAATTTTGATGTCTGATTACAGCTTTGTTAGTGAGCATATTGAAACTTTAGAAGAAATTGATGTTGAGTACAAAGAGTTGGCCCTAAAGTCTGGCATAGAAAAATGGGGACGTGTTCCTGCACTAGGATGTGAACCAACCTTCATTTCAGACTTGGCAGATGCTGTGATTGAGTCCCTTCCATATGTGGGGGCTATGGCAGTTTCAAATCTTGAAGCTCGACAGGTACTCATGCTAACTTGTATTGTTCTTTTGAAGAATTATAATAATATGCTTGAAGTTTGATATTTTGGACATGGGTCAACTTCATGCCTTCTAATTGCTGATGGTCATGTCATGTTATCTGTGATTGATGTATGCGTCCTTTATGAGTCTTTGCATGTGTGCTTGTTCATTTTTGTGCATTTATTGTTGTGCATATATGTATTGTGCAATTTGCCGATCTCTCTTTCCCTATTTATGTGTCATTTTATTTGTTCAGAAATACACATTATTGTCAGTCAGTGAAGAGTTTGGAGGGATGGTGAGGATAGAGAAATAGAAAGAGAGAACAAGAGAGAAAGGAGGGGGCTGCATCTACTTTTACTCTTTTGTTTTTTTCCTTTGTTATTTTAAATTAAAATATTGCTATACCCATTTAGCCCTTTTCCTCACTCTTTGTTCTTTTTGTTGCTCAAGTATATTAGAATACAACATCAAACTCCATATACCGATATCTATCTAGTGCCTACAAATGAGATTTGCCTGTGGAGCACCTTTGACGGCTAACGGGTGTGAAGATAAATGTTAAGTCTTTATTCTAGACAATCTTTAGGGTACACTTAATTCAGTTCTTTCTCTATGGAACCTGGGACCAGCTCTTGTTAGGAATGAGCTAACATTTAACAGTTGGACCTCCTGTTAGTTATAACTTCTGTTTTTAATTGATGTTGCTGCATTTTCTACTGGTGCTTGTTGCCTGATTTGTGGTTCCATGCACTTTTCTGCAGTCCTTAGTTCCACTTGGCAGTGTTGAGGAGTTGTTGGCTACATATGATTCAAAACGTAGAGAGTTACCTTCACCTGTGACTGTGTGGGAATGGGGTTGGACACGAAGTGCAGAAACTTGGAATGGAAGAGCAGCTATGTTGGCAGTTCTTGTTCTGTTGGTTCTTGAAGTCACAACCGGGGAGGGGTTTTTGCACCAATGGGGTATATTTCCATTGTTTCATTGACTAAAAAGCATGTACATAAATTACACCAAAGTGTAAAGTTTTGATCCTGAAAGGACACCCCTTATGCATTAAGTTTGCACACTTAATACATGTAAACCAGATATTGAGGCATTATTCTCCAATATGACAATGGGTTGGATTTGGAGTTAATAGTGTATAGAAGCAGGCTGAATAACAGCAATATAGTGGGTGATGATAGGAAAGCTGTATTTTAGGTGTCATGTTACTTTGTTACCTTACACGATGTTCTCTTTTACTGGACATGTTGGTCAGATCCTGCGTAAATTTCTGCTCTCAATGTTGACATTTAATATTTCACAAGACAAAAATGTAAGGCGTATTCTGATTGCAAAGCATGCAGGAGTGTAATTTCCAGAGGGGAATAGTTTTCTTTTATGTGCCAAGGTTCAAAATAAAATTGCAGTGGACATTTTCAAATGTCCTGAACAGCTATTCTACTCAATGAAATATTGCGAATCAGGTTTAAATCTCCGTTGTTAAATACACTCGCAATTTTTCTCTCATCCCATCCACTTGTATCTTACAAAAGAATATCAAATGCGTTATTTATACCCAGCATAGCAGAACGGAAGTGATATAAGGATTTCGATCATTAGGTAATCATGGGGCTGACCATATAGCAAAGGAAAAATTACAAATTTAGTGTCTGAATTTTTTAGTTTTTCATATTTGAGTGTCAATTTTTTT
>CATIWM010271583.1:0-20653 GCA_949671775.1 Mallotus repandus
TTTCTACTCATTGTTTTGATCTTGTTCACATGGACATTTGGGGACCTATGTCTGTTGTTTCAGTTTATGGACATCGATATTTTCTTACTGTCATTGATAATAAGAGCCGTTATTGTTGGATTTTTCCTGTGAAATCAAAAGCTGAGACTTGAGTTTTGATTGAAAATTTTTATTCTTTTGTTGAAACTCAGTTTCAAACTAAGATCAAATGTCTTCAATCTGATAATGGCAAAGAGTTTGACATGCCATCATTTTACAATTCTAAAGGGATTATACATCAAACTTCTTATGTTTACACCCCTCAACAGAATGGTACTGTTGAAAGGAAACATCAACATATCTTAAATGTAGCTAGAGCTCTTCGATTTTAGTCCAATATTTCTCTTATTTTCTGGACTGATTGTGTTCTTGACGCTGCTTATTTGATCAATTGCATACCTTCCCTAATTATACATAACAAAATTCCATATCATATTTTGTTTAACAAAGTTCCATATTTTGCTCATTTAAAAGTCTTTGGTTCTCAATGCTTTATTTCACCACCTACTCATCACTTGCATAAATTTGATGCAAGAGCTAATGAATGTGTTTTTCTTGGCTATCCTTCATATACCAAAGGTTTTCGAGTGTATGATCTTTCTTCTAAACAAGTTTTTGTTTCTCACCATATTCTTTTTAATGAACATGGTTTCCCTTTTGCAGCCTCGAACTCTTCCTCATTTCCTATTGATGACTATGTTATATCTGATTCTATTGTTCCTACGGATTCTTTACCTCTAACTACTGATACATCGAAATATTTCTCTCGCTTGCCAACATCGGGCCACAGTGATGGTCATCTTGATTCATTAACCATATAATCTCCTTTGTATTTTCCATCCTCTCGCAAATCAACCAGAATTTCTCGACCTCCCTCTTATCTCTGTGATTATCTGACACAATTTACTACACCACATCCGGTTAATCAGGTTCTTTCTTATCATAATATCTCCCCTTCACATCACCATTATCTTTTTCAATTATCTTCTTTTACAGAACCACATACCTATGCTAAAGTTATTCAACATGATTGTTGGCAACAAGCAATGCTTGAGGAACTTCAAGCTCTTGAGGCAAATAGAACTTGGGAATTCACAACTTTGCCTCCATCCAAGTAAACCATTGGATGTAAATGGGTGTATAAGCTTAAACATCATGCAGATGGCTCAAGTGCTCGGTATAAAGCCTGGTTAGTAGCCAAGGGTTATACGCAACAATCTAGTATCAATTACCTTGATACTTTCTCTTTCGTTGCCAAGATGAGCATTATTCGTGTTTTATTGGCTCTAGCAGTAGCCCATAATTGGTTTCTTCACCAGTTAGATATCAATAATGCCTTCTTACATGGCTATTTACATGAGGAGGTGTACATGGAGCTACCTCCCGGGCTTAAAGCTGATCGGCCTAGTTAAGTTTGTCGCCTATTGAAAAGCTTGTATGGTCTTAAACAAGCGAGTAGGTAATGTAATGCCAAACTCACTGCGGCTTTGCTCTCCCAAGCATTTATTTAGGCTCATTCTGATTCTTCCTTATTCTTGCGTTATCAGTTTGGTCAATTCCTTGCCTTATTAGTTTATGTTGATAATGTTATAGTTATCGGGATAGATACTTCTAGTCTTGAGGGTACTAAGAAGTTTCTTCATGAGCAATTTCACATAAAGGATCTTGGTCCACTTAAGTTTTTTCTCGGGTTGGAAATTGCTAGATCAGATAAGGGTATTAAGCTTTGCCAATGCAAAGATGTTCTTGATTTACTTCAAGACACAGGTTTTGTTAATTCTAAACCTGTTTCTACTCCCATGCTTGCCAATTTTAAATTTTCTCATACTGGCGGCGTTCCCTTAACTAATCATTCTGAATATCATAAGCTCATTGGCAAGTTTATTTACTTGACCAATGCCATACTTGATATCTCCTTTGCTATGCAGCAGCTTTCATAATTTCGTGCTTGTCCAACAAGTGTTCATTGCAAGCTGCTCATTGCTTGTTGTGTTATCTCAAAGGCACTATTGGTCAGGGCCTTTTCTTTCATGCTAAGAATGATGTCAAACTCAAGGCTTTTTCAGACTCAGACTGGGCTTCTTGTATTGATACCCGTTGGTCTATTACCGGTTATTGCATTTTTCTCTGCTCAGCTCTTGTTGCTTGGAAATCTAAGAAACAACACACAATCTCTCGCTCCTCTGCTGAAGCGGAGTACCGTGCGCTTGCTCAAGTCACTTGTGAGCTTCAATGGCTCACATATTTACTCAAAGATTTTCATTTTGATCCTGGTCCAACGCTCATTTACTGTGACAATACTTCAACAATTAAAATAGTTGAAAATCTTGTGTTTCATGAACGTACGAAACACATTGAAATTAATTGCCATATAGTCCGTCAATAGCTTCAGCGTAATCTTGTTCATCTCTTGCCTGTTTCTTCTGAATTGCAATTGGCGAATTATCTTACTAAAGCTTTATCTCTTACTTCTTTTAAAGTTGTCATTGCCAAGATGCGTATCCAGAAACTGTATACGCCATCTTGAGGGGGGCTAACAATATGGTAACAACCTCAACGCTGCATTTCTTTCTCAGCCATAGCGCTGCATCTTCACATTAACACTGTATCTTCACTTCATGATTTTTTACACAATTTTCATTCAGCATTTGTTACTAACATCACCGCTAGATAACATAATTACTCTAAGCTAAATTAAGTTTACATGTAAGCTTCGTATTGGTTAATTGTAAATATCATAACAGTTAGTTAATAAACGGTTAGTTAGTGAGTTGTATATATATGTAAAACAGTGACAATGAAATATACACGAACTTCTCATTCTCGTTCACCAAAAGTTGATAACATCAACTAAAGCATTGCATACGGCCTAGAGTTAAAAAAAAAAAAAGGGTCATGTGCTTTGAACTCAGGAAACGTAGGCCGCATGTTGGGTGTGACTTTCAGCAGGGAAACATGTCGTGGGGAAAGTGTGAAACATCACACCCCATCGTTGATTGACTTGAACCTGCCTTAAGTACTATTAAACTTTGACTTAAACAGTAAGGGCTTAAATGCGCCTTTTCCCAATATGAGGAAGGGCAGATGCGTGGAGTGATTACAGCACCACTAATAGTATTACTACCCCAGAAGTAGAAGTAGAACGAAATCGAAAAAAACAATGGACATAGGAAATTTCCACTTTACATATGTTAATAATGTAGTTACGTTTGAAAGGAAATCTGAGGTTGGTGCCCCAAATATTAATCTTATCTTATACTATATAATATGAATTACTCCTAACAAATTAAAGTTGACATATCAAATTAAGTTAGACTAATTATGGAAACAAAAAAAATGTGTTAAGAAAAATAAAATAAATTATTAAAAAAAGAAAAAAGAGAAAAGACGTGTTAAGAATGGAGATGGGAAACGTAATGCGTAAGTTAATTAATTAAAATGTGGATAAATTCAATCTATTTTGTTTGTTGAGAGAAGGAATTAATATACATAGATTATGATGAATAATGATAAATGATATGTGAAGGGAGTAATTTAATTAATAGTATATGTGTAAAATAGAAAGAGAAGGGAGGAGAGGAACAGTCTCTTCTCTTACGTGTATTTATGATTTATCCATCTTATCTTATTATACGTAATTACTGTGTTCAAAACTGCCTGCCTGCCTTCAACTTTGAACTCACCTTCCATTTTCCATTATTTATTAATTCAGTTGCCTCCATTCCATCACCATCACCATCACCATCCATTTGTATTTGTATATATATGTTGTGTATTTCAGATATAATAATATATACATCTCTGTTATTATATTTTATTTACATCAAATATTAATCCCTCCCACCACTCCAACTCCATTCCAAAATAAGGCTGTGGTGGATGGTGATACAGGCGCAGCAGCAGCATCACCAGCAAATGCAACTTGGCAAATACGAGCTGGGAAGGACTCTCGGCGAAGGCAATTTTGGAAAAGTCAAATTAGCTACAAACATCGATTCAGGCCTCCCTTTCGCTGTTAAGATCCTCGATAAGAACAGGATCATTCATCTCAACATCACCGATCAGGTCTTTTCTCCTTCTTTTTTTTCTAATTTCTTCGGCTTTTCCGGCGGCCAGTTCCGGCGATGACGACTAAAATATTGTGCTTTTTTTCATTTTGTTTTTGTTACTTTACAATTACGTCGTCCAAATAATCAATCAGTCAATCTTCTCTCTCTTTCTCTTTCTCTTTCAATTTTATGTTAATTAACTGCAATTAATTATCATTTCGCCAGATAAAAAGAGAGATCGCCACCTTGAAGCTCCTTAAGCATCCCAACGTTGTTCGATTGCACGAGGTATGTATCTTATCTCTTCTTATTCTTAATCTTATCATCATATCTTAACAGTCCCTCGCTTTTCCGTGATGCTTGCTCTGCTTAGCTTTCTTCAATACTATTACTAATAAAAATTGATTCCTCCCCTCCTATTTTTATCTTTCTTTTTTCAATTTAAATTTAATTTCCTTCATTTGGAATCGGAACTTCACTTGCTTGCACCTAAATTTTTTTCTTTTATTTATTTTTGCATATAATAATCAAAATAATAGAGGAAGGATATCCTTAGTTTTACGTATAATCAAGTTGCAATAAAATTATCAAACCATCTTTATTTTTTTCACTCCCCTCCTAAATTATAGACTAATTTTTCTTTTCAAAACGTAATTAATTAATTAAAATATCAACAAACTCTTATTTAATATGCATGTTTATTAGAGTTATCTAATTTTAATAAAAATAAAGTAAAATAAGTTATGTATCATTAATAAATGAAATTGTGAATTTTTAATGAAATATCAATTTCAGTTGTTAAAAAAATAAATCAACGGTGTGGATTTTATTATATTATATTCATCATATATATATTTTTTAAAATGTCACCAGCAATGCATTAATAAATCCTTCTCGTTTCGTTAATAATGATGATGGTCTTACTTTTGGAGAAATTGTATTAATGATACTATCTTTTAAAAGAGCAAACCATTTAGAATTCATTTATTTATTAATATTAAATTTTTATTGCTTTGGTTGAAAATTTTGACCATTTTTATAATGCTTATTTTGGCCGTCTTGATTTGATGGTACAAACTCCAACCACCTTGCGCTGATAATTGATTCCCTCACGCTTAACCAATAACAAACAGATGACCATGACCTTTTGTTTATTACTAATTTATTTTCCTCAGTTTAAGCTTTAAAAATAATAATAATTATAATAATAACAATAACAATAACAGCAGGGCAGGTGAGGTAGGTCCCTAATTTGTAGATCAGAATTGACGCAATCATTTGGGTTGAATTGGAGTTTCATTTTCATTTCTTTGAATTTCAAATGCTGCGGCAGGGACCATTCAGTCCACTTATTCATATTTTATAGATATATGCTGTATGTTGGACCTATAGTTATTCTTCGAAGCTATCCATCCTAGTAATTGGGTATCACATCACTTCTGTTTCATATACATGTAAATAATGGCAATGCATTTTGCACTTTGGATTCATATGTGAAACACTGCACTTACATAAATATTTAATATTTTTTCTATCTTTCCTCTGACCATTTGCTCCATCACTTCCCTGTATATGCGGATTCACAATATTTCGATGTTACTTGCTACTCGGAATTGCTTTCTTTCTCTTGATCTTGTGTTTACACATAAACATTTTGCTTCACCTCTACACTCTATATATGAACATTATTAATTCATTCTGTAGGTTTTGGCTAGCAAATCAAAGATTTACATGGTCCTGGAGTATGTTAATGGAGGGGAATTGTTTGACAGAATAGTGAGATTCACTATCCCAACTATTTAACTTCTTTTTCACTACTTTCATGCATTTGTTCGTTCTTTAATTTGTCTTCCTTCCCAGGCATCCAAAGGGAAGCTCCCAGAAGGTCACGGCAGGAAGCTCTTTCAGCAGTTGATTGATGGTGTCAGTTTCTGTCACAATAAAGGTGTTTTCCATAGGGACCTCAAGGTTAAATTCCTATCATTTTAATCTAACTGAACATATGCTTGCTTGTCCTGTCACTCTTAACCCAAATGTCATGCATGCACATTTCAGCTAGAGAACATTCTTGTTGATGCTAAAGGGAATATAAAGATATCCGATTTTGGACTCAGCGCTTTACCCCAGCATTTTAGGGTATGCTTCCTTTGTCAATCGAAAAGGGAAATTCTTTACTTAATTTTCTGCTTCTTATTCTTTGTTAATTTTTTTTTTTTTCTAAAACACTAGGATGACGGATTACTGCATACAACCTGCGGAAGTCCCAACTATGTTGCTCCTGAGATTCTCTCAAATAGAGGTTATGACGGTGCAACGTCAGACATATGGTCATGTGGTGTTATTTTATATGTAATTCTCACAGGATATCTCCCTTTCGATGATAGAAACCTTGTAGTTCTATATCAGAAGGTATTCCCCAGAACCTTCTTGAGTTTGACATGTGTTAATTTTTGTCTTGAAAAGCTTATTCAATCATGTTTGATCGCCCCTGCAACTAACAGATATTTAAGGGGGATGCCCAGATACCTAAGTGGCTATCTCCGGGGGCCCAAAACATGATAAGGAGGATCCTTGATCCAAATCCAGTTACCAGGATAACAATCGCAGATATCAAAGCTGATGAATGGTTCAAGCGGGACTATACTCCTGCAGATCCTGCAGAAGAAGAAGAAGATATAGTTATTGATAACGAAGCCTTCTCAAGGCATGGAGTGGTAAGATCCAATTAATTATGATAATTTATAATGCTTTCTCATGTTGCTCAAAGTTAAAGGATCTTTCTTTAAATTGCTGTAGCCATTGGAAGGGGATGGAAGTCCAGGATCACCTTCGCTCATCAATGCCTTTCAATTGATTGGAATGTCGTCATGCCTAGATCTCTCTGGTTTCTTTGAGAAAGAGGTGACCAAAAATAGAGCAATAAATTTAGTACTTGTGTTGAGAAATTAAATTTTCCCACTACACATTATGGTAATGTGCCTGGGTATTTGGTTTGGATCACTTTCAGGATGTTTCTGAAAGAAAGAACAGATTTACATCCAATCGTTCTATGAAGGAATTGCTTCAGAAGATGGAGGATATTGCAACGGAGATGGGATTTCGGATCCAAAAGAAAAATGGAAAGGTTTATGATCCGTTAATTTGCTGATTTCTAATTTTTATTCCTTGGCAGAAGAGAATGCCGGATGAAGATGAGGGAATATAATATCTATCTTGATGGGATTATGTGTTTATGTTAGACGAGGGAATATAATATCCAATCATTCATTCCATATATTAATTACATTGTTTTGACAGATAACTGAGTGTTTATGATGAATTTTCAGCTGAAAGTGGTGCGAGAGCCTAAGGAGGAGCAGAGAAGTTTGGGTAGCCTTTCTGTGGCTGCAGAGGTAAAAATTTCTTGTGGAAACCATTAATTGATGAAAAAAAAAAGTATTAGAATGTTATAGCAATTTGTTTGCAGATGTTCATGAGTTGTTGACATATTCTTAATCTGATCGATGCAGGTATTCGAAATTAGTCCATCACTGCATGTAGTTGAATTACAAAAATCTTATGGAGATTCCACAGCTTATAGACAGGTACACTCTATTCCTCCAGACGCACACACAGACACGGCCACCTTTTTAATGTTTGATCTCTTTGCGGTCTCACATTTCTCCCAATGTATCTATTGAATGCAGTTGTGTAAAAAGTTCTCAAATGATTTAAGCGTCGCCTCAGATGAAGGACTGCTGGGTACTCAAGTGTGAATAGGCTCGTGGCAGTACATTTAAGTCTTAGGGAGACAAATTGTAGTTTTTATTTTGTTAGGAAAATGTATATATATTATTCAGCTAAATCCTATTCTATTCTTTTCAACTATTCTATTTCTAACCTTGTGTTGATGTCAATATATTCAAGATTTGGACATTAAAAAGAATAGATTATGCTCGAACTTCATTATTCTTTTATGCCTCTCTTTCTCTCTCTTTATAATTCCTTTTGTAAAATTGTTGGCAGAATTATAGTATTTATTTTTAAAACACTTACACTATGCGTGGCAGCATAAGAGGAAGGGAATATAAAGGGAAGAGAAGGGAATGGACATTTTAGATCCAATTGTATTTGGATGATAAAAATGAATGGAAAGGTAAAGTAAGGAGAAATACTATAATTGTGTTTGGATAAGTAGCAGGAGAATTGAATAATAATTGTAAGAAGACGACTAAACCAATATATTACATTTATATAATACATCAGTTTCTACACATAATGTTTTTCTACACATAATTTCAATAATAAAAAAAATAATAATAAATAAACTAAGAAAAGAAAAAAATTCAACTCATAAACACATAACATTCAAGAAAAGTACTAATTAATAAATTAATATATAAATAACACATAAACACATAAATAGATGCAACGTATTAATTCTCCTTAAAAAAATATATAAAATAGTTACCGCAACAAATGAGAGAAGGAAGAACAACAAATTAGAAAAGAAAAAAAAACCTAAGAAAATAAGAAATGAAAACCTAAATATATAAAAAGTTTATTTTAGAATTATCAATAAAATAATAGGGATAAAAATGTCTATTTTTATATAAATTGATTTCCCCTCCTTAGGAGGAAAAATTTTTTTCACCTCAATTTGGGGTGTAATGATTTTCCCCTTCTGTAAGGGGAATGAGGGGAATAATTCCCCTTCAATTTCCTTCCCCTAAAAAATATTTGTAATTGCCAAAGAACATAAAATCTCATTCTCCTCCAATTCCCTCCCTTCCCCTTATTTTCTCCCCCATCCATACATAGTGTTAGAATAACATAATGTGTATGTACACCACAACCTACTGCACTGTCAATTGAATTCCCATGCAGCGAGTTACATAATCCTCAAAACAGGCTACTTTTCGTTGCCATTTAGACAATGGATAATCCAATACACCAACACGTATAAATTCAGGCTCACTTTACACAAATTTCCAGCACCTAAATTGAAAACTAAATGTGATTACCAGCTATAGGGCGCAAGGCAGATGATGAATTGGATTCTAGCCAACGCAGTTGCCTTTTGTTTTGTTTTAACTTCAGATATATACATCTGCGAAACATAATAACATAGTCCTTCGACTGAGAAGAGAGCTAATGACTTCCAACATTCTTTCAACATTCTCTGCATTAAAAAAAAAAAATTTATGACTTCGCTTGTGTTGTGTGACACCCTAAAAGTCGATAACCAATAATTATGTTTATTGCAAACACATTTTTTGCAAAATAATCAATGCATTTAATTAATTAAGAGACAACTCAAAGAATTTCATTACTTCAAGATATAGGCTTGACTTCTCTTTTCTTTCTGTATCACTTGGACTTCTAGCTTAATGTTACAAGTCAAATTCTGAGGGAACAAGAAAAAGGATCCCCCTGAAACCCAGTTCCGAAACATCACCAATTGTTAAAATGCACGCCACACCACCACTATACATGATAAAAGAAATGAATCAAAATGAAAACTGCTTACCGCATGAAATCCTAGCTTGCAAGTCTGTTGCCAAGCTCATCACCATATACCTGAATCAACCCACTATTTTCTGCCATTTTAAGTTTATTATTCAGCATGGTCTTGTATTCATCATCTCTGTCCTCTAAAGACCTCATCAATTCAACCTGTGGAGACCATATGCACGTGCAAGCATTAGAGTTACATAATAATATTATATATGCAACACATCCAAATCGACTGTAAATGGCAGCTAACCAGTAACCAGATGATATTAAGTCAGGCAGCCCTCCATGGTTATCAAGAAGTTTGGTAAGTTATCAAATTCTGAAAGTTGATGTCAGATGTAAAACCATTCTACTTGAAGTTCCAACTTTTTGTAGCTAAGCTACAGAATGAATCGAAGAAAAACAAAGTTGAATGGCCCAAATTGCAGGAGATGGGCTTGCCTTCTATCAAAGTAGTGATTTTTTATTAGTTCAATATTATATAAGCAAGCATCTCTGTCATAATACAACATTAAAATGGTAATGCTATTATCTTATAATCCTCATCTTGTACATTGGTACAACATTACCCATTCTAGAATCAATAAATCTGCCATGGTAATTTGAAAACAGTCTCGAAGGAGTTTGTTGTTACTTATAACAAGCACATACATACTATAAGGTCCACTATGAATATGTAACTATTCTGTTGAGATTAGAAGGAAAACTGGGTATTTCTATTTCTCGCTTAATCATTCTCAACAACCATCAACATTTTACCTGTTTCTGAAATGTATCAAATTCATCAGAGCTTAGAGAACCATCACTGTTTGAATCAAGAAGCTGCATCATCTCCCTTGCATCTTCCCCCGGTGCACCAAGCTCTTCCATCACTTCCATAAGTTCCTCAATGCTGATCCGGCCATCTCCATTCTTGTCAAAAAGGCGAAATACTTGATCTCTCTGATCAACCTCAATACTTTTAGCAGAAGGAAAATCTCTAAGACGCAATGCTGCAAGTTCAGCTGCTGCCATCATTATAGCCTTGAGCCGCTTTGCCTGACAGCATAAACAACTAAATCAGATTTTGAAAAGAAGGCTAATTTTTAAAAACTATGACATACTAAGGAATAAAGTTTAGGAACAACAGAATTTTCAAGATGGCACAGAATTAAGTGCTTTCTTTAGTCTTGTGTTTTAAATGATGTCCATTTTTTGTTCAAAAAAATTTCCCTCCTTTTTATGTCTTTGTTTCTGAAGGAGGGGCACAAAAAGATGCTGCTTCATTAAAAATCTCAATGATACCATGAAATTGCAGTATTCAAGCAGAGAACTAACCTCTTCTGGATCAGTAAGACCACCCTTGTATAATGAATGGGATGCTGCTCCATCAGCTGCCAGCATGTCCATCTCCATAGTCCTTATTTGGATTTCCATTAGTGGCCTGGTCTTACCATTGTCACTGACATCAACCGCCATGTGCAAACTCCTATATCCATTAGCTTTAGGCCTAGCAATGTAGTCTTTTGTTCTGTGCGGCATTTCTTTCCACAAAGATCGAATAATCTCACGAGTCCTGTAGCATGCTTTTTCACCTACTTGTGAGGTATCTTCTCCAGATTTGGGCTTCAATATGACTCGCAAACCTAGAATGTCGTTTACTTGCTCTGGCTTGCGACCATCTTTCAGGAGCTTCTTCATTGTGCTGAACCGACTTTTATAGCGGCCTTCAACAGAAATGTCATCTACCAAGTCTTGTAAGATAGGGTCAGATTTAAGGGATTGATGGAGCTGTTCCATGTACATATCAATGAGAGGCTTACTTCCTGTCTGGTGGCTGCGCAACCATGTATCAAGATAGAGATAGGAATATGGGAAGAGGTAGCGGAAAGAGAGGTCCTCCAGCTCCAAGGACAAGTAGTTAGTTCCAACAGCATGAGCCAGTGGAGCATGTATCTTCATAATCTGAAGGGACAGCATTTGCTGCTGATACCTAGGGAGATCATCTAAATGTCTCATCATGTCAAGTTTGAGAGCCAAGTCGAGAATTACAGCTCGGATATCGTAATAGGTAAGACAGAATTTCCTTAAAGCAGCAGCCCCTTCATCATCCAAAACGTCAACTCGCGAAGCAATGTTCTTGACACGTAAACTTTCATGTAGGAGATGAGCAGTACTGGTGCCTATGCGATCTCTGACTTCATGAATGGATATTGCACCGGCCTCAAAAACTTGAATCAATATGCTAGCCGAAATAACCTCTGCATCCATCTGCAAATTTTGAATTTTCATTTATTCCAAAAGCTAGCATTAATAACTGCCAAAGAACATATATATATATACACACACACACAAATACACATTTTTTGGCCTTGTCTTGCAGGTAAAAGCTAACACAGAATGGAAGAACCTAAAGCCAAAGGACTACGTAAATTGATGTTATGATATGGGAATTCATTTTGGGACTATCAAGGGTTTCGAGAAACAGTGATGTACAGTAAGTAGACAGCCAATTGTTTGATTTTCGGATTTGGGACGATGGTTGATTTGCATTGCTGCAGGTCAAAATCTAATAAGAAATTAATAGGTAAAATTTATTTAGAGCATGAGTAAACCAATTGAACAACGAAAAGGATTGAACTTGCTTGCTGGGTAGCTCACAATTGAAGATGGAAAGCTAAAGAGGAAAGAAGAAAGCTTTGCAATTAATGCAAAGAGATAATCTTAAGAAAGAAGAAGAAGAAGACCTGGAGATCAGCGAGAAGAAGAGCAACAGATAAAGCCTTAGAAAGAGGAGAGCGGCCATCAGGAGAGAGAGGTAAGTTTTGAAGAATAGGAATAGAGAGCTTGAGAGCCTTGAAGAGTATACGTGAAGAACTTGTAGAAAGCACATTCATCCTCTCCGTGAGCTCGTTGAAAGCTCCCACCAGCTCAACCACCATCCTCCCGCCGGTCTGCTCCAGGCCAGTACCACCACTTGCTCTCGGAGTCAGATTTTGACAATGATATATATTCTTCATCCATCTCTGTCTCCCACCTGATGAACTACTCCTACTACTCTGTTTCTTCCCGTGATTCCTCCACAACCTAATTACCAAGTGGACTTTTGGATTTCTTATATTAATCCTGTGAAGCGGTGCTGGACCCACCTCCATTAACGAACTTTCTTGCTCGCTTCAAAGCCTAGCTACCTATCTTAACAAGTTCAGACAGTGGCGAGCGTCCGTCTAGCTATTTCTACGGTAACGCCACGTGTTTTATTTTGAATGGTGTTTTTTAAGCTATTGTCCTTATACGACGCCGTTTTGAAGAAAATACGATGGGCTTGAAAACGACGTAGTTGAGTTACCTGCATGACATCCTCCCTCCTCCCATTCATTCTAAAACCCTAGCCTGTTCCTGTTGGCTCTGGCTCTGGCTCTGGGAAGGAAAAAAAAAAAAAAATGGAGACTTGAACTGAAGTCGCCTCGGCCGTCTCTTTTTCCCCAAATTAATCGTTATTAGGGTTATCATTATATTACGATAACAGTGTCTCTTCTCTTCATCTTTCGACACATACAATATAAAAATTCATTATTTGGGGTTTAACCATGTCCGCCCTTTCGAGAGGAGGCCTCATTTCTCGTTTCAACCACTTTCTTTCACTCTCTCATACCGAAACCGCATCGCCTACCTTCTTCTGCTTGATTAGGGGATTTTGCACCTCCCAATCCCTTTCTTTAATGGATGCCCCCGAGATCCATCCCCAAGAAGAGGGTGGTCGCATCATTGAAGCCAAGCCCGGAATCATGACCCCTAATTCCAAACGAGCTGGAATTATTGCTCTCAAGTGTGGAATGAGCGGTCTTTGGGATAAATGGGGCAAGAAGGTTCCTATCACCGTTCTTTGGGTTGACGATAACATTGTTACTCAGGTTAAAACTGTCGAGAAGGAAGGTCATTTTGCTCTGCAGGTATCACCTCCTATTTCAACCTCAATTCATTTCCTATAACACTAACGTAACCTATCTCTTTTCTATTTTATCTCTGCTTTATTAACCTCATTTTTAATTTAATTTATGTTTTTTTCCTGCGGTGGTAGTCAGATTGGTTATGGGCATAAGAAGGCTAAGCATTTGACTAAGCCTGAAGTAGGTCATTTCAGAGCTCATAATGTTCCTTTGAAGAGAAAATTGAGGGAGTTTCCCGTCACTGAAGATGCTCTTCTCCCAGTTGGCACTTCACTCGGTGTTCGCCATTTTGTTCCTGGTCAATTCGTTGATGTCACCGGAATTACCAAAGGAAAAGGCTTTCAGGTCCCTTCTTTACTTCCCATTTTATTGCAAGCATGAACAAAGAAAACTTTGTTTTACTTTTTTTTTTCTTTGTTTACCTTTTATTTTTGCTGTAAAGTTCTTAAAGTCATCACTATCAGAGTTACATTTGAATTGTTTATGATGCTTGGACATTGCTATTTATAATAGCCCTTACATACAGAGAAAACAAAGTAGTTGTTCTTATCTAAAATTCAGCTAGTAGTGATTTGAAGGAAAAAGCTGGCATAGTCCATCTCATTTAAATATCTTATTATTCTAATGCTTTGGCATCCATTGAACTGCGAAGAGAGTTGTTTCTACTTGTATATTAATATAGGATATTTTAATCACTACCAGTCCATCTTCTGTGTTTTAAATAAAATGCCTTCTTACTTTCTAACTGAGTTTCTTGTAAGCTTCCAAGTGTGCAAATATGTGTGTTATCCATGATGCTTGTTTAAATCTTTAACATGAAGCTTTCTGTAACTTCTCTGATGAAAATCGTTGTTAATTCTCTGAGAAAAGAGTTGAGGCGTATATATATGCACTCATATTGCCTTTACATGTCTATTGCTCTATTTTCTGTGGCCAGGGTGGTATGAAAAGGCATAATTTTGCCGGAATGCCAGCAAGTCATGGTGCATCGCTGTCACATCGAAGTATTGGTTCTACTGGCCAGAGGGATACTCCTGGTAAGGTGTGTATCTTGTTCATACACTTTTTTCTTCTTATTATCTTGGTAATGATGCTACTGTACGATTTCATTATGGTTCTCTCATAAATTGCCTTATACATAATGTGCACATAGATTCTAACCCTCTTTTTTTTCATGTCTTGGTGAGATTAAGATCAACGCGATGGAGTGATTAATGTTGCAATTTTTTTGAACTTATTAAGAGTGGCTAGTATACTCTATGCTTTAAAAAAAAAATCTGTTGTTGTTGTCCTGAATTATCTGAGTTTATAATGAACTTTTTGCATGTTATATATAGACCAGGCTATTCAACAGAGTCTTAATTGTCATTATTCATCAGATCCTCTTTTACATCTTGGTTTGATATCCATATTCTGTCTCCCTAATACTGAAAGTTACTATGGATCATTGGCTAAATAGCTGTGGATGAACTGACTCTTAAATTGGTATGGTGGGAATGGTGATTTTTTGGACTCAGATGGGGCATAATAGTTCCAGTTCGGAGTTTGTTAGGACTTAAGTTCCTCCATTGGAAATTTCAGATGAATCTTTTCCTTTTTATTCTGCATTAAGCATGCACTTCTGACACTAATTTCTAACATTGTGGTGTTAATCCTGAACCAGGAGCTTGGTTGGAACCTTTTTGGTCATTGCCAATGTTCACATTGATTCTTTATTTTTTAATTTTTTTTTCCCTGCTAGAGGGGTATTGGATAACGGCTACTTTTCTAAAATTGGAATTAATCCTGAACCAGCGGCCAGGCACATGAGCTTTCCCTCTCTTGCATCCTGGCCAAAGCTATAATTGTGTGGATTAACCAGTGTTTTTTCACGAGACACATTTTATAAACCATTCTTTTTAATTTGTCGAGGACATCCTTTGACAGTAGTTTCATCACATGCATTTTCATATATAGATTTGCATCAAACTGTAATGGTAAGAATTGTTTATTTTTTTTTCTTTGGCAGGTATTTAAAGGCAAAAAGATGCCTGGACGCATGGGCGGGGTGCAGAGGACAGTTAAAAACGTATGGGTCTATAAAATAGAGCCAGCAAGGAACTTGATGTGGGTGAGAGGCCAGGTGTGATCTCTTAGCAAATTTAGTTACCCTGTATTTTCTTGATGGGATGTTAAACAATTGTCAAAAGCATTCTGAGTGCCTAGGAACAGTTGTGCCAAGGGTTGTTGATTCTGCACATTCCCAGCTGCATTGCTGCTTGTAGAATCTTGACTGTTGTTGATTTGAATTGTTATTTACAGGTTCCTGGTCCTGAAGGAAGTTTTGTGTTTATAAAAGATGCTGTTTACAAGAAGCCAGATATCTCATTGCTTCCGTTCCCTACGTACTTTAGTAAGGAGGAAGAAGAGGAGACACTGGAGGCGCAGATTGCTGATGAGGGAGATGTGGATCCATTTATGGTTGCAGATTAATTTGAGTGTTAGGGAAGTTGGGTATATGCTTGATTTGTCTTTGCAAGCGGGCACAAGTTGTTACATTGAAAAGGGATAGGATTTTTATTGTGAGGAAGGTAGTGCTGAGGCGATTCATCTGAGCTATTAGTTTTATTTCATTATACATTTAACATTTTGGGGGGCCAACCATATGTCGATGATGGGCAGAACAATACTTGAAATAAATTAGAAAAAAGAAAAAAGGAGGTGGAGTTGGATTTTGTGGGGGTGTTGTGTTGTGTTAGGCTGTTAGCATCGATGGCATTCCATTGTATAATTGTTTGTTTTTGGTTTCGAGGTGCAGAATGATGAACTGCTTGAAATTGCTTTTTTTTTTTTTCCTTTTTCTGGTGGGTTATAATTGCATTTTAAGTTATGTATTAAAAATATGTGGAAGCAGAATTGTAGGTATTGCAGCAGCAGCAGCATCATTAATTTTAAAAAGCCATCAAAATCGATTGATTGGAGCAGATAAAATGAACGAAGGAAGAAATTGTTTCATTGTTGTTGAATAGGAAAATTAATTGAATAATTTTATTTATATATATATATATATTAATTTAGTTTATTAAGAAGAATTAATTCAATTAAATCTTGCGTCAAAACAAATCCTCTGTAGAGAAGAGAAGAGGAGAAGCATGGGCTGAATGAGTCCAATCCTTCGTTTATATTCATTCAGTTTGCTAATAGTAATATTTACAAGAAGAAGAACGAAACCAAATCTGTATTCTTCTTCTCATCAAATCGAATCAACTCCTCCATAGTCAGTCAATGTCAATCAAACAAACAAACTCAAATCCATCCAAAATTTCTTTTCTTTTCTTTTCGTTCCTTAAACTGCAACTGCTTCTGCTTAATCAAAAGCCCTAATAATCTTGCTCTCCTTATGTTCTGCATCTAGGTTTACTGTTAGGAACCAATGCAGCTCCACCTCTTGCTCTAAATCTAATAATAAATTCAATTAAATTAAAAGTCAAAAAAAAAAAAAAATTGAAACAACAATGTCGCAATGCGGGAGTTGCGGTAGGGAGAAGCGGTGGCTCCTCCACAACGTCCGTCACAGAGCGGCCTACCGTCGCCTCTGCACCAATTGCCTGCTGACGTCGCACCAAGGGCTGTTCTGTCCCTTCTGCTTCCATGTGTACGACGACGACGGCCGCCCCCTTCCTCCTAACGAGCGCCTCATGTGCCTCAAGTGCCCTTCCATCTCTCACCTCTCCTGCCTCCCCTTGTCCCACCCTCACTCCCCTCCTTCCTTCCTCTGCCCTCCTTGCTCCTCCCCTAATTTCTCCTTCTTTAACCTCGACTCCTCCCCCGACCTCGACAAGCACTCCGCCTCTGCCCTCGTCGCCGCCGCCAAAATTGCCGCCCTCTCCATGTCCAGAGCTGCTGCTCTCGCTAGGCTCGAAGCCGAGAGGAGGGTCAAGGAGGCCGCTTTCGCTAAGAAGAGGGCTAGAGATGCTCTCGAAACCCTGGCCTTCCTCTCCGCTAAAGAGAAGAAACAGATTAAGGATCCCGACGCTGCATCCCGCCATAATCTCTCTAACAATAACAGCAACAGCAAGCGCAGTACTATTCTGGGTGATGGAAGAAACGGTGGCAGTGCACTGGGACAGTTTAAACGCCGCTGATTTAATTTGGTAACTTGTGCTTTTGCTGTTGCTTGCCTTGTGATGCATTGCTGGGGAAAGTGCGTAATGCATTGTAAAGTTGTTTTCTTTTTAGTGTTAGAATAGAATAGGGTGATGCTCCGTATATTGAATGTACTACTATTATTATTATTCAGTCTGTACTTTTTTAGGCCCATTTCTTCCTTTGTAATTGTACTGCTGCTCGCTCTTGCTTGCTTGTTCTCTTCTTAATTCCTCCTATTCCCCCTGATATTTGCATTTGGACTATTTGCTTGCCCTGTCAGTCCATTTTACTCATTCTTTTCTTTTCTTAAAAAAAAAACTTTGCCACCATTTTCTGAATTCACTTATCACTAAGTCCTCCGTTACTAATTTTATTATCGTGTCTGTCTGTCTGCCTGTCTTCTATTTCCCAACTTTTTTTTTGTCTATCTTTTGAATTTGTTTTTGATCGGCACATATGTAGACTATTCATAATTTTGCATAAGCAAACATATCAGTGCTCCTCAGGCTGGCTGCTCACCCTCAGTGTAATCATTTTGGATGAGCAACCTTTACACTTTGTTCTACCATATGCATCATCTCTTCGTTCCTTTCTTTTTATATTTATTGACAATGATTCATTCATCCCAACTTTTTGGTTAGGCTGTGAAAAGACTTTCAGTACTTTGCTATTATTGCTGGGCTGGGCAGCTTGGTTCTTGTAATCAGAAAGAAAACTACTTTGACATGTTTAATGCTATTATATCTGTATCTTACCTATATGATATTTTTTTCCTTTGTATAAACTTGTTTGCTTTCCATGTTCAAAAAAAACTTGCTTGCTTTTCCATATCCCTCTTTTTAATTATTCAGCTCAGCAGTTGCACTAAAATATCCCTTAACCTGGGAAATCTAAATGCAGATTTTTCTTTTTTCTTTTTTTTTCAAAAACCTTTATGGTTGATTGATGTATTCTAATAACCGAAGGTGATTCCGAGAATTTATAATCGACTAGTGGTTGGGATTCAAAGACCATCCTCCCAGTCCCTCACATTATTTCACAAGGTAGCTGAACTTTGTTGCAAGTGGTGGATGATATTTTCAATGGCCAAGGAAGTTTCCTTGGACAATAGACCAGCAACAGCTCTTCTTGACTTTTTTTGTTCGAGTAAGTGATCGTTCCATTTTACTGTCAGATAGATGTTGGCATCTGAGCCTCAGTTTCCATGTGTACTTTGTCCATACTTCTTTCTATATATACTTCTACGCTAATATATCAAGATGGACAGCAAATTTACTGTTCATAAACAGTACATTTTGCACCTTATAATTTTGTCCAAACTTCAATTCTGGCACCGACCTATGCGCCCTCTTCGTATACGAAGAGACCTCACCATACCCAAATGTCACGTAAATGTAATGGTAAAAGAATAATAATAAGGAAAAATAATACTTTTTTTTTTTTTTCATTGAGTTCCTATATTTCAATTTGGTTATATTGGATTTCTATATTTTTATTTATTTTTTCATTGAGTTCTTATACTTTTATTTTTCTATACAATGAATCCATCCGTCAAATTTTTTGTTCTTATATTTGTAAAATATATAATTGACTCCATATATTTTTTAACTGTACTAAATAAATTTTTAAGAGTTTCATTTTTAGCCAATTAAATTCTTATTTTTAATTTTTTTTTATCTTAATTATTAAAATCTTAAAATACATATTCTTTCATTACTTTTTTTCTCATATAGTTAAAATATAGGTCATTTATTTCTAATAAATTTCCATTAATAAAAAATAAATTATACTACTTAAATCATTACAATTTTTATTTTAAGTCAATTAAATCCTTATTTTCAAATTTTTTAAGTTAATTGATAAAATCCTAAAATGCACAATCTTTTAATTTTTATCTAGTTAAAAATATAGATTATCAATTTCTAATAATTTTCTATTGATAAAAATGAGTATGATTTTTAAAAAGTTGTATAATACAAATTTAATTTAAATATATAAATAACAAACATGTTTATATTTTTGATTCAAAAATATTTTAGCTAGTTATCAGTATTTGAATATAAAATTAATAAATTAGTGATTTCGCTAATAAATATGTAACTAATACAACTTTTGAATACATGATAAATTTAAATTTTAGATCATCATTAATTAAAATATAAAGATTTAATAAATATTAACCAAATATTTTATAATTTATGTGACCTTAAAGCTACAATAATTCATGCGCATAATTAAGATACAAATGCTTTTATTTATTAAATTTACCAATCAATTAGCAAAAATATCAAAATGTTTATAACATTATTTAATATTTTTATAAATAAATGACTTGTATAGAAGTTTTAATTCACCAAATTAAAAGTCTCAAATTATAATTAAATGACTTAAAGGTAAATTAGATAAGAAAATAATGAAATTACAAATTTAGTGAAAAGATTAATTGTTGACCTTAGCAATAATCAATCTTGATTTTGATCTTAACAATCTTAGTTTTGAGCATTTAATATGTTTGTTTAAGTGTGTATAAGCTAGGACAATTATGGAAATCAAAATGGAGTTAAGCATGCTATTAGGCTAATTCAACCTCCAAAATTTAAGGAAGATTTTGACACTCTTAAAGCTCTATGATGAAGAAGTGATCCTCTTAACATTTGAAGTAGAAATCTTAAGCTTTCCGAATTGAGCTTACTTGTCAAAATCCAAGCTCATTTGGATATGCAAATATTGAATCGAAGTTAGCATATACAACTTTCATCTTAAGTTGAGCAGCTCTTAGTATTTAAGAAATATCTTGAGCTACAGATGTCCAATTGAGATGATTCAAAGTGCTATGGAAATATAATACAATTATCTACAACTTTTATGAAGAAAGTTAAGGCTAATTCGATCGTCGTCAGTGACTCTCACGAGCACCTTCACGAGCAGCCTCCTGTAGCATCATTTTGTGCCTTTTTGAGTGATTTAGGCAGTGATGCTCATGAGGAGTGCTCACGATCTTGAGTAGTCATG
>CATIWM010271636.1:0-11493 GCA_949671775.1 Mallotus repandus
CAATGATTGGAGAATATGGCCTAAAATCCTTAAGTGCAACCGTCGTTGATCAAATAAGGGCATTTCTATCTAGAGTCTATAAGTACTTTCGTATCATTATAGAGATAAACAAAAACCATGAAGTTCCATGCCAATTCTTTAATCCGTCAAAGTGGATTTCTTGTTTCCAGGTACTTTCCTATCCTTTAAATGAATTCAATTGTTTTTCCACTAAATTACCCCAACTTTTGTTGTGAATAGTTTGACTAACACATCATATATGGTGATCAAGCATATATAATTCAATTAAACACTCATTGAGTCATTCTTCCTTGCAATTCTAACAAACAAAGGACTTAGCCAAGATACATGATTGAGCAATAACAAAAGAAAACAATTAACAACATAGAAAGGGAAAATAAGAGAAAATATAAAACCCTTTTTACTAAGTCTTGATGTTCCTTCTTCTTGGCCTTTGTCTCTTTTTAATTCTTACAAGAAAGACTCTAAAAAAAACTAATAATAAAAAAAAGTCCCCTTTTTTTCTGGCTCTTGTTGTCCTCCTCTTTATAGGCCTCACACTTGAAAAGGCATTACTTGATACGAAAAGTCACATCCCTTTGCAAATTCTATGACTTCAAGGGTAGTTTTTTCCATTCAGATGGCTTTAACTATCAAATGTTCATTCATAAAACTTCTATAACTTTGTCTTATCTTTCTATATCAACTTAAATCATCTAATTTGGATGTCTCTAGAAGAAATTATGACTGAAATACAAAAACTGCTCAATCCAAAATCTTCTAAGTGTTTTGCCCTTGAAACGAGTCGTGCCAAGTGTGACGACTCGTGACAGTCGCTCTTCGTAACGAGTCGTGCCAAGTGTGATGACTCATGACAGGCTTCAATTCTCCAAAATTGATTCTTTTTGCTTTCCAACTTGTTCTAATCAACTCCAAGTCTTTTCCAAGCATGAGCCTAAAACATGTGTAAAACCCACATAATAATCTATAAAGATAAAGAGGTGAATACAATAACCTAATAACAAAATAAACATACTAAACTTAAGAAAACTAAATATAATTAGGACTAAACTACCACTAAATACTAAACATATTTGCATTATATCATCTACCGGTATCCACACGAACAGGGTTGCCAAAGCAATTTGGTGTGCTAGCACATTAAAATCTCACTTTTGATTTTCTCTCTATGTGTGTTTTTCTTTCCATAGAAAAATAAGAAAAGAAGGAGGAGAATAAGGCTAACCAAAACCCTAGAGAATAAGATGTATTTATAGACATCCATTATAGGGTCTCAATTACCACTTACTTACCAAAACCAATTTTGGTAAGATTAGACTTCCTCTTCTATTTTAATTCTAATTCCAAATTAGAATTATTTTCTATTTATTTAGATAACTTTTACCTTAAATAAATTAGGAAATAAATAAATACTAATATACATATACATATATATATATATATATATATATATTCATTTATTCACTTATTTATTTAGTCTTTCATAGAGATAATTATTGGGCTAATTAACCTAAGTTTACTTTGGGCCTGTTCTAAGTGTGCAACACTGTAGGTTCACATAATGTTGGTAGTGGGCCTAAAATTCTCATTTTAGTCCATAAGTTGTAATTGGTCTCTAGCAAGACATTATGACTACCCAAGTTATGTGAAGGTCGATAATCTGACATAACCTAATACATAGCGTGTACTATAGTCCTTTTGTCACATGATATCCTGATTGAACATAAGGCATGGATTATGTCATCCTTATATTGTTCAATTGTATTGTTTCTCGATCCCAAGTAGACTGATATTGATAACTCTTTATCATTCTAGCATGGCCATGCATTTCTCTTCAATCTAACTCATCGAGGGGCCTAACAAATATCTTTTGAAAATAACTGAGGGACAAATTCCATCTTAATCACTCATATTCCTCACACAAATCATTCTGTATCCAATCACAACCTGTTTTACCATCCGATTAAAGACGACATAGGGATGTGTTAAAACACAAAACTTTTCATATAGGAAACCATGGTGATCTCAGGTCAGAGGACTCAAATAATACTACTGTGATGAGAATTACCTATAAGAATAATCCATGTGGTATTCTCATAGTGGGTTGATCCAGTACGTCATTTCTCTAAATATGTACCTATGAGTTTGACTTAATATCTCATATACATGATCAGTAAAACTTAATAATCAGTTAACCTTATACTAGTCTTTATTCGTTGTTGTTCCCACAATAATAGTCGACTAGGGATATTTATATTAGAATTCAAGTATCACTTAAGAGTTTTACTATCAAGTCACGTACTTGATGATCTTAGTAGAATTAACTAATCAAGGATAATACTAGAAATAGCCAGTAATAATAAAAATGCCTCTTTATTATTAAAATAGAAACATGACAAAGTTAAAGTATGAACATTACATAATTGGCCTAGGGCATAACACTAACAATCTCCCACTCGTACTAGGCCCAATCCATATTGTATCTTATGCCCATTGACCTAGTATGACTCTCATGCTTAACTTGTGGAAGAGGCTTAGTTAGTGGATCAGTAACATTGTCATTTGTTGGTACTCTGTATATCTTCACGTCTTCTCTCTCAATGATTTCTCTAATGAGATAATAACTCTTGAGCATATGTTTGGATCGTTAATGTGATCTGGTTTCCTTAGCCTGTGCTATGGCTCCTTTGTTATCACAATACAAGTCCGCTGGATCTGATATACTAGGAATAACTCCTAATCCAGTTATGAACTTTTTGATCTAAACAACTTCCTTGGTAGCCTCTGAGGCATCTATATACTCAAATTCTGTTGTAGAATTGGCAACAGTGTCTTGCTTTGAACTTCTCCAGCTCACTGTACCTCCATTTAAACAAAACACATAACCTAACTGTGATTGAAAGTCATCCTTGTTAGATTGGAAGCTAGTATTTGTGTGACCATTTATAACTAGCTCATCTTCTAGCCCACCATATAGTAAAAATTCATCCTTAGTCCTTTTAAAGTACTTAAGGATATTCTTAACTGCTATCCAGTAACTTTCACCTAGGTCTGACTGGTATCTGCTCATTATGATTAAAGCATATGAGACATCTGGTTGAGTGCATAACATGGCATACATGATGGATCCAATAGCATAAGCATTTGGAATTTTACTTATGTGGTCTTGCTCATCTTGTGTCATTGGACACTGGGTTTTGCTAAGACTAATGCCATGGGACATTGGCAAGAATCCTCTCTTAGAGTTTTGTGTACTAAACCTATTCAGTACCTTGTTAATGTAAGTGCTTTGACTTAGGCCAATAAGCCTCTTAGATCTATCTCTATAGATCTTGATGCCTAAAATATAGGCGGCTTCACCTAAGTCTTTCATTGAGAAATAATTCCCTAAACATGATTTAACATTTTGTAGAATAGGAATATCATTTTCAATGAGTAATATGTTATCAACATATAGCACGATAAAACTATTACACTCCCACTAACCTTCTTATAAACACAAGGTTCATATTTATTTTTTATGAATCCAAACTCTTTAACTGCTTTATCAAAATGAAGATTCCAACTCTGAGAAGCTTGCTTCAATCCATCAATGGATCTTTAAAGCTTGCAAACCTTTCCAGAATTCTTAGGATTGACAAAACCTTGTGGCTGTGTCATGTACACATCCTTCATAAGGTTTCCATTAAGAAATGTTGTTTTGACATCCAGTTGCCATATCTCATAATCATAGTATACATCTATGGCAAGGAGAATTCGAATGGATTCAATCATTGCAACTGGTGAAAAGGTTTCATCATAGTATATACCATGTGTTTGTTTGAAACCCTTTATAACCAGTCTTGCTTTAAAGGTATGCACATTACCATCCATGCCAGTTTTCTTTTTGAGAAACCATTTACACCTAATAGTTTTTAAACCTTCAGGTAGATAAATCAAAGTCCATACTTAATTATCATACATGGATTGCATTTCTGATTTCATTGCTTCTAGCCATTTCTCAGAGTCTGGATTGTCCATGGCCTCTTGGTAGGTTGTGGGCTCACTTTGATCCATAATCATCACAACATTATTATTTGTTATGAGAAATCCATATCTCTCAAGATGATGACGTGTCCTACCAGACCTTCTAGGACCTTATGGTACTGGTGTAGATTCAACATTGACTTGTTGATCCAGTTGAGGTTCCATATTTGGTATAATACTATCCTGTGGTTCTTGAATTTCTTCAGTTTATACCCTTACTCCCACTAGTTCCTTTGGAAATATGTTCTCTTTTCAAAAAGACACCATCTCGGGCAACAAACACTTTGTTCTTAGAAGCATTATAAAAGTAATATCCTTTGGTCTCTTTATAATATCCCATAAAAAGGCATTTATCTGATTTGGGTGCTAATTTATATGAAATTTGATTATTTATATAAGCCTTACATCCCCAAATCTTAAGAAAAGATAAACTGGGAGTTTTCTAATTCCTTATCTCATATGGTGTCTTTTCAACTGCCTTTGATGGAACTCTATTCAAAAGGAATGCAGCAGTTTCTAGAGCATAATCCCAAAAGGAGATTGGAATATCTGACTGCCTCATCATAGATCGAACCATATCCAATAAACTTTGATTTCTCCATTCAGATACACCATTTTGTTGTGGTGTTCCTAGTGAATTTAATTGTGAAATTATTCCACAATCTCTAAGATGATCAATAAACTCTTAACTTAAATATTCACCACCTTGATCAGATCTTAGTGCTTTAATATTCTTACCAAGTTGATTTTGTACTTCCTTTTTGAAGATTTTGAACATTTCAAAATATTCAAATTTATGCTTCATTACAAAGAGCCAACCATATCTACTAAAATCATATGTGAAAGTGATGAAATACTGATAACTTCCTCTAGCAATAAAACTTAGTGGACCATATACATCAGAATGTGTAAGGCCTAATAAGTCATTAGCCCTCTCAATGTGTCCAGTAAAGGGTGTCTTAGTCATTTTTCCTAATAAACAAGATTCACAAGTTTCAAATGATTCAAAATCAAATGACTTCAAAAGTCCATATTGATGGAGTTTCAAAATGCGTTTCTCATTTGTGTGGCCTAAACGATAATGCCAAAGATAGGTTGTGTTTAATGATTAGATTTAAACTTCTTTATATCAATGTTATAGACCGACCTTTTATTAGTGTCTTCAATGTCTAAAACATAAAGATCATGATTTCATGAAGCATATCCGTAGAAAACATTATCATGATAAATGGAGCATTTATTATTCTTAATAATAACTTCAAAACCATTCTTGTCCAAATAAGAAACATGAATGATATTCCTGCTCATAACAGATACATAATAATAGTTTTCCAAACTTAAAACAAGTCCATAAGGCAAAGTTAAATCATGAGTTCCTACAACTAAAGTAGCAACTCTTTCTCCATTTCTAACTCGTAGGTCGACTTCACCTTTAGCTAAGATTCTACTCCTTTTTAGGCTCTGCACATTAGTACAAATGTGAGATCCAGAACTGGTATCTAATACTCAAGAATCAGAAGTAGATAAATTGACTTTTATAATATAAATACCTGAAAAGGTAGTCATACTACCCTTATTCTTCTTCAGATCATACATAAAGAGTTTGCAATTTCTTTTCCAATGGCCTGGCTCATTGTAGAAAAAGCATATTCCTTCCTTTGGTGGTTTTGCTTAGAATGCGGGCTTAGGCTTGGACTTGTGCTTTTAAAAACCTTTAGAAGCCTTAATCTTGCCTTTACCCTGTCCCTTCCTTTTCATACTTTTCCTGTTATTAACCATTAGAACATCCTTAGTAGTCTTGATGCTCTTTGCAACAGTCTTAAGCATCCCATGCAACTCAGAAATAGTTTTGTTCATGCCATGCATGTATAGTTCATAACACACCCATCATATGTTTTTGGCAAAGACTGGAGAATAATATCAATGGCCAATTCTTGCTTAATCTTAAGACCAAGCCTTTCCAGATCTTCAAGATGACCTTTCATCTTAAGAACATGAGGAGCCACGGAGCTGTCAGTAGTCAACTTGCATGAAAGCAATGCCTTTATGGTGCTAAACCTTTCAATTTTGGTTTTCTTTTGGAACATTCCTTGAGATGACCAATTATGGTATAAGCATTCATCTCCATTAGTTGCTTTTGAAGATTTGAATCCATGCATCCAAGCATGAGGCAAGTGACATCAATGGAGTCATTAAGATGCTTACTATGAGCATCCTTTTGAGCTCTAGGAGCATTAGCAATTGGTTCATCAGGGATAGTTTGCTCAAGGATATGTTCCTTTCTCTCTTGCTTAAGAACAATTCTTAAGTTTCTATACCAGTCAAGGAAGTTAGTCCCATTAAGCTTATCCTTCTCAAGGATCGATCGCAGTGATAAGTTAGATGTTGTTTTTGATGCCATTATCTACAACAAATATATATGCAATGTACTCAGTATTTTATCTAGTTATTTTAATGAGGCATAATTATAAATCCCATAAAAAATTCATTCAAATTAATAACCCTCAAGTTAACTTGTAAATTATAGTGGGTCAAGATCCATATTTCACCATACTCTAAGTAAGCTTTGGCTCATTACCTAAAGATATGGTTATTTAGGTAGGTGACTCTCACCAATTACATCTCATGTAACTCTTGAAAGGTATGGGATTTGACATCACATGTCCTGGCTAAAAAATCCCATCTAATGCCCTAGGTCCAAAACCTTTTTGATGACCTAGTTAAGTCAACCATAACAAACATTTGGAAATCACTCTTTTCTAACTTTCCTTTCTCAGATGATTTAATACACCCTGCTTTAGCAGACCCATATATAATAATTTAAGGCTTGACAAGTGTTTAATTTTATGGGAGGCATTATTGTGACTTAATATTGGATGAGGGTTCTTCTTTATTTTATTTTATATGGTTATTATGTTGCATCACATACATGGCATCACATGCATAACATTATACACATAACATAATAACTATAAAAGTAAACTTGACATAGCATGGCCCAAATCTAGATTGATCTTCATAAGCCAATATGAAGATCAATGGTCAATTCTAGGTAACAAGACTTAGTTCATCTTAAGCCTTTCACCTTGGATGTCCACTTTGAGTTTCCACCTTGGATCTCCATCCTTGGCCTCCTTTTATGTCTCCATGTTGGGTCTTCCTTTACATTACATTATAAGTTACAATTGATACTATTATATTACTACTTAATAAAATAAAATTACAACAAATGAAAAATGACTTGTAGGCCGTATCTAATAAATTACAACCTATAAAATGAATGATATAAAAATCCAATCACATTGGTCTTAAGGGCCATGCCTTGCAGCATGCATTTTTACAAGAAACACATAGAGCATAATCGCTTAATTTTCATTAAAATCAATTATTATGGTGAGAATGATTTATGTGATTAATCCATTTGGGGTCAAGGGGCAGTGCCCTTGGTGGTGGTCCCACTAACCAATTAGCGGGTGGGGGTCAAGGGGGCATCAGCCCTTGCGGGGAATCAAGGGCAGCACCCCTTGCGGGGAATCAAGGGCAGCACCCCTGAAAGGTAAACAATTTATCTTAACTCTTTGAATGAGTAGTTGCCAAATCCTTAAACCAATGTAATCATAATAAATTTCAATAGTATGTTCAAAACATGCTAACTTTGTTCAACACTTGAACAAGAACGCCATAGCCCTTTTTTATTTACAGATATGTTCTCAGGCACGACCATGTGACTTAATGCGCACGACCGTGTGTACTATAACTTTGTCAAAAATTGCTCGTAGGCATGGCTGTGTGCATGGGTGTGCACAGTCGTGCGCGATAACATTTTTTGCATATTTCAAAGCAGGCATGGCCATGCGACCTGAACACCCAAATTTTTGCACTCGAAAATAACATGTATTTTTCCAAAAATTTATGCTACAAATGGTGTTTAATTGTATTAAACAACCATAGACATTAATCCAATTAATGTATAAAATTGTTTTTGATGTAGATTTAATTAAATCATCATATAGAAATGTTCTAATGAAATTTAAAAACTCTTTTCAAAATTAAATATATATCACATATATATCAAAAACTCATTTTCATATCTCATGTATACCACATATATCATAGAATCAATCTAATCAAATTACATATGGCTCTGAAACAACTGTTGGGTTTTTGTGATCCAAAATGTAGTGAAAACAAAACATTTTACCATGAAAACCCTAAACTCGGATCCATGCAATTCAAATTAGATTGATTGAGAGAGTTTCCAAACACTTACCAAGATGATATTATGGCAAGATTGTTGGAAAGAAGATCGAGAGGGAGTTCACTCTAGTGACACCCTACCTCGAGCTTTACATGTAAGTCTTGTCGGATTTAGGTGCCGCCAATTAAACCACACGTTTCTATCCGTATCCACACGAACAGGGTTGCCAAAGCAAGTTGGTGTCTAGCACCTTAAAGTCTCATTTTTTATTTTCTCTCTATGCGTGTTTTTCTTTCTATAGAAAAATAAGAGAAGACGAAGGAGAATGAGGCTAACCAAAACCCTCAAGAATGAGATGTATTTATAGACATCCATTCTAGGGTTTCATCTACCACTTACTTACCAAAACCAATTTTGGTAAGATTAGACTTTCTCTTCTATTTTAATTCTAATTCCAAATTAGAATTATTTCCTATTTATTTAGATAAATTTTACCTTAAATAAATTAGGAAATAAATAAATAAATAAATACTAATATAAATGTGTGTATATATATATATATATCTATGTGTGTGTGGGCTCCCTTAGTTTGATTAGCCCTCAACAAAAGCCCAATGATGAAATAGTTCGATTCTTGAATGCAAGAGAGACCCAAAACCTTCTTTAGAATGGTCCTGAAAGCCGTAAAACTCCACCCAAGCCTAAACCCAAACCTAAACCCAAGTCTAAACTCAAGCCTGGCCCAAGCCCATGTTAGCCCGCTTAGGCCCAATCCTCAGGATCAGGCAGAAGAGGCGACGCCTGACTAAAGAGGTACTGCCTCTATGGTAGCCACTTCGATTAGGCAATGCCTCTTTAAAGAGGTGCCAACTCTGTACTGTCCACTAGCCCATGCATTAATTAGAGACTTGACAGTAGCAGTAAGGGGGGTTGGCCCATGCCTTACCTCTCTGAACCTCTGAGCGTGAATGGTCAATTTTTAGGGCAAAAAGGTTACTAAAAAGGTGTGCACATGATGGAAAGAAAAAAGGGAAGTCTTATCAAGGCATGGGGAGATTAAAAAGGGGGCATGAGGGGAGTTCTAGAGGATGTTGGCTAGTTTTAAGCTGGGGGTGTGCAGAGAAAACTGGGCAAGAACAAAAGATGAAGGAAGGAAAGGAGTTTTGGCTTGAAATAGTGCATTTTCAAAGATAAAGAAGGATTTCTTGCATTCAAAAAAGAATTAGAATAAAAAACTAGTCTCATTACTTTGCAAGAAGCTGAGGGAACTCGCGATTCAGAATTTTGAGGAATTATGTAGGTTTGGGTTTTGAAAGAGTCAGATTTGGCACAGGAAAAGAAATTCTTCAGTGGGAGGTCTGGGAGTAAAGAAATGAGTGGATTAAGCAGTAGTACGCAGATTAATGCCATTAGGCAACCCCAAAGATTCTCTAATCTGGGTAGGCCTTGTAAGCACCCAATTTCGGGACAACTAGAATATGGATGCGAAAGAGGACTCCGATGATGAAAACTCGTCGCAAATAGGTCTCTAGTATTTGAATTTCAGATTCCAAGGCTTGATTGCATTTTTACGGACTAAATTGAAAGTTTTTCTTTTTCTTCAAGGGTCTTTTTGTAATTAAATGTTAGAAAAAATCCGATCGGAATTCTATATTTTCGATCGGAAATTTAGAATTCCGATTAGAATTCCATATTTTCGACCGAAAATCTAAAATTTTGATCGGAATTCCATATGTTCGATTAGAAATCTACAGAATTCCGGTCGAAATTATAGAATTCCGATCGAAATTACATAATTTTGGTCGAAATTCTAGAGTATCGATCGAATTTTCGTGAAATTTTTTTATTTTGTTTTATTTAATTTTTTATTAATTTTTATTAAATTTGATTGGTCGAAAATTAATTAATTAATAAAAAATAAAAAATATAATAAATAAATTAGCGTATATCAGTTTTGCTCTATCTTTTATCCTATCTACGTAACCTTGATAATTTTATCTCTACGTAATCACTTATCCCGTAAAACGGATTTGGATATACGGAGAATAAAAGGAGGAGAGGTGAACAGAGGGAAGAGGAAAAAAAAAGAGAGGAGGAAAAAAAAGGGAAAAAGGGAAGAGGCAGAGAGAAAAAACTTTCTTTTGGGTTTTGGATTTTTTTTAAAAGAAACATCTACCTTTTGGGTAGAAAAAAGAAGATTTTGACGACAATATAATCAAAGCCGGAATACGCTAATCAATACTGGAGACCTATTCAGACGGTGAATTAAACACAACCTCTGAGGAGTCAACCAATATTGCATCCATCATAGCTAGTTTTTTTTCTTGAACTCCTTTCTTTCTTATTTTATTTATTTGTTTTTTATTTGATTTTATTTGATTTTTATTTTTTTGGTTACTAATCCTTTTTTATTTCTGTGTTTATGATTTTGGATGGGTGATTTGAATCCGTGGTGGTGAACAAGATCTATGAAAATCCATGGGATGCCATGGATTAACCTTTGTATTCAAACAAATTTTAGGGTTATTTTTATTATTCTCAGTAGATTATTGTAATAGCCCCAATAGTGGGAATAGTGGAATCATACGCATATGTTTTTTTTAATTGGTTAGTAAATTAGGTTTCATTTGGTAATTCAATTAAAATTAATGTTGGCTTTAGATTAATTTAGGAGGTATTTAATTAAAATTAGGATTAGAAAAATCACGTAATGTTTGTTTATCTATTGTTTTATTTTTTATTTGGGCTTGTTTTTAATTTTATTTGTTTTGGGCTCTAAGCCCACATGTAAATCTAACTCCTTTAAAATTAAATTTAGGTTTAATTAATTAATTTAGGCCCATTAGGTTAATTTAGATTTTAGGCCCATTTTTAATTAAATAAAATTAACTTAGACTTAGCCCATTAATAAAGCCTCTTTCATAATTTAATAGATTTAGGCCCATTTTCTTTAGAATTAAAATAGTTAGAATTAAGCCCACTAATTAATTTCTTTTTTTTTTAATTTAATAAACTTAGGCCCACTCTTAGAATTAAAAACAATAGATTTAGGTTCACTAATTAATCAAAATGTAGGCCCATTTTGAGTTTCATTTTCATTTGTAATTAAAATATGTAGATTTAGTTAACTTAAATTAAAATCAAATGTAATTTAGATTTAGGGGCATTATGCTTTGAATGCATTTTTATGTGCTTTTTCATGGATTGGTTGCCTTAGGGTTAGATGGATGTTCAAATTAGGGTTTAGT
>CATIWM010271692.1:0-27579 GCA_949671775.1 Mallotus repandus
CCAGTTATTACCCTGGGTGGCGACTCCTCATCTCCACGCCATGTCTTTGTGACAGTGGTTAGTGTGTTCCCTAGAGCCCTGAGCTCAAACAGTGTCGCGGTTGCAATAAACTTGGGCGCGCACTAAACCCCGCCATCTACAATAGGCTTTAATGGTCATCCCTTTACTTGGGAATGGGCTAGAGGTACTCTGAATTAGGTGGAAGAACGACAAGATAGATGTTTTGCCTCTGATAACTGGTTACAGTTATTTCTTAATGCATCACTAAAAGTTCTCCATACTACTTCTTCCGATCATCTTCCTATTTTTCTTACACTTAATAAGGTGTTGTATGTTCTGTGAACTCAGCTTTTTCGATTTGAGAATTCTTGGTTGAAACTTGATGCTTGTGCTCAAATTATCTCTGATAGTTTGAATTCTTGTGCTGGTTCTGATTTAGAATCTAAACTTATTATGTGTGGGCGGAATCTTTCTGATTAGGGTTATAATTGGAAACTGCAGTTTAAATATCAACTGACTTCTTGTAAATCTCAGCTGGGCTCTCTTAGAAAAAGAAGAGATGCTAATGGGATTGCAGCTTTTAAGGAATATCTTAAGGAGTATGAATCTCTATTATATCAATAGGAAGTCTATTGGAAACAACGAGCAAAACAATTCTTGCTTAAAGATGGTGACTCTAACACTCACTTTTTCAATTCTTATGCTTCATCCTGTAAGAAGATAAATAGACTTGTGCGAATTAGAGACAGTGTTGATGTTTAGCGAAGTGAGGAGATTGTTATCCAGGGAGTTATGCTTGATTACTGTAGAAACATTTTTCTCTTGAATGGTGTTAAGGCTAACGATTTTGAAGGTCATCTTTCTGTTAGAGTTTTAGATGAGAACAATGACTTGTTAATGGTTCCTATTACTTCAGATAAGGTTCGTATAGCGGTTTATAGTATGCATCCCAATAAATCGCTAGGACCCAATGGTCTCAATCCTGCCTTCTTCAATAGTTATGGTCAGTGGTCGATCCGGATGTGGTGCAGTGGTATTGTTCCTCTTTTGAGTTAGGGTGTCAAGTTAGTTCTGTGAATCATACTTGGTTAGCTCTCATTCCTAAGAAGAAGTGTCCAGAGTATATGTTTGATTTTCATCCAATTGCATTATGCAATGTTCTTTATAAGATTCTGGCGAAAGTTATTACTAACCGTTTAAAGCTAATTCTGCCTTTGCTTATCTCTGAGTATCAAAGTGCCTTTGTTTTCGGATGATCAATTATTGATAATCTTATGGTAGCCTATAAAATTAATCACTTCTTCGTAGTAAATAATCTGGTATATCCGGTTATGCAGCGTTGAAATTGGACATGTCAAAAGCATATGACAGGCTTGAATGGGGTTTTTTGGAGCAAGTTTTGCTGAGATTTGGTTTCAATGAAGCATTACCTATAGAATTATGAGCTATGTTTCATCAGTCCAGTATGAAATTCTTTTTAATGGTGGTGGGGTAGGTTCGATCATTCCATTGCGTAGGTTAAGGCAAGGTGACCCATTGTCACCTTACCTTTTTATTTTGTGTGCTGAAAGTCTGAGTGCAGCTCTAAAGTATCAGGAAAACCAAGGTCTTCTTAATGGTATTCGTATTGCTCGGCATGCTCCTTCAATGAGTCATCTATTTTTTGCTGATGATTCTTACTTATTTTTCAGAGCTTCTCTGCAAGAGTGTTCGGTTGTCCAAAGTATTTTAAATGCTTATTCAATGGCATCAGCTCAGTTGATCAATTTCTCAAAGTCAACCTTATCTTTTAGTGCTAATACTGATGCAATTTTGAGGAACGTTATTTCTGCTTTCTTCAACATCCAGCTAGATTCAGAGGTTTGTCAGTATCTTGGACTTCCCTCAGTTGTTAGTAGAAAGAAGAATGAGGTTCTTCGGTTTATTTGAGATAGAATTTAAAAAAAAATTTCAGCAATGGAATTGTAAACAATTGTTTAGAGCTAGGAAAAAGGTTTTGTTGAAGTCAGTTGCTTAATCCATGCCAACATATGCTATGAATATTTTTCTGGTCCCTCTTTTACTTTGTTATAAAATAGAGAGGTTGTTGAATGCTTTTTGGTAAGGAAATGGCAGTCAAAATAACAGAGGTATTAATTGGAAATCATGGGACAGTCTGTGTTTGCCTAAGAGTCAAGGTGGTATGGGTTTTAAAAAGTTGAGAGGTTTCAATTTGGCCATGTTATGTAAGCAGGCTTGGGGCTTTATTCATAGGCCTGATGCTTTGGTGTCTTAGTTATTTAAGGTCCGTTACTTTCCCACTTATTCTTTTTTAGAAGAAAAATTAGGGTTCAACCCTAGCTTTGTTTGGAGTAGTTTATTTTCTACTCAGGTAATTTTAAGGAATGGAATTCGCGTCTATATTGGTGATGGTCAGAGTTCTATCATTAGTAGTGATCCTTAGTTGTCGTGTCTTCAAAATGGTTTGATTTCATCTGATATGTCCTCTAATGTTGCATGCGCTTCTGTCTCCTCTCTTTTTATGGTTAATCAAAGGCATTGGGATTTGGATGTGATGGATGATTTACTTAATTCTAGAGACAAGGAGTTAATTCTACAAATTCCTTTGAGTTTACAAGTTGTTACTGATGTTTTGGTCTAGTTTTCGTCCTCTACCAAAGACTTCACAGTTAAAAGTTGCTACCGATTGATTCAGGGCAAAATTAATCTGGGTAATGAAGCTTTTTGGGCGAAATTATAGAGGCTCTTTATTCTTGGTAAGGTGAAGGATTTTATTTGGCGTTGTGCAGCTGGTGTCTTGCCTACTAACGCAAATTTTTGATCCAGGTTCGTTCCTTTTAATGATATTTGTCCTATTTGTTCTTGTGGTGTGGAGACATCGTGTCATACTCTTTTTTACTGTCTGACTGCTTTTGATTGTTGGGGGAGATGTGGTTTTCATATTATTGACCCAGGAGATACGTCTATGTTAGTTTGGTTACAGAACATGTATACTGTCTTATATGTTAATGATTTAAGGCTTTTTATGTATATCTGTTGGTCCTTGTGGTCCAACCAAAATTTGGTTGTTTGGAAGAATACAAAGTTAAGTGTTCCAATTATTTTGAATAACATCGGTTGGCTGCTTTATTAGTGGAGTGTAGTTCGTGTGTTGTTAGATCTGGATTTGCAGAGTCAGGAACCTCATTTGGCTGGAGATATTGTTTGGACGAGACCTGTTGAAGGGTAGTATAAATTGAATGTGGATGCTACGATTTTCTTTAGGGTGGGGAAGATTGGTTGTGGCTTTGTATTGAGGGATCATACTAGTTTATTCATTGCAGCAGGTTCTATGTCTATTCCGGGCTCTTTCTCACCAAAAGAAGTTAAAGCCCTTAGTGTCAAAGAAGCCCTCTCATGGTTGAAACAGTTCGATATGCAAGCAGTTGTTGTTAAAATGGATGTTTTAACTGTGGTTTCTAGCTTAAGCAATCCAGTTGGTTCTTTAGGCTATGATTTAATTATCTCTGATTGTTTATATCTCTCTTCTTTGTTTCAGAATGTCAAATTTCGTTTTGTAAAAAGATCTGCTAATGAGCTTGCACATTTGTTCACACAAATGGCTCATGATTCAGCTGGTCCTCAGGAATGGATCCACCCTCCTTCTTGTGCTTTGTCTATTTTGGCTAGAGATAGCCTTATTATTTAACGCAATGTTCTTTCCTTCAAAAAAAAAAAAGAGAAATATGAAAGAAACTAAGTTTGGCTCAATGAATTTTTATAATAAATTTGATCCACCAATTCTTTAACTCTTTAAGTGAAGTCTTGAGCTTGTATTTATAATGGAGGGTACAAAATATGGTTATTGGAGCTTTGATTTTCATCCCCAACACTTCTCTACCTTTATTTGATGTTTCTTTCAGTTTTTATAGGAATTTTGATGCTCACGATTGTGAGGGGAGGTGTCTCAATTGTAACAGTCAATTATATAGTCGTTGGAGCTCTAAACTAGCTGTTACAAAAGCTGATAAAAGGCTTATAGTTGTGATCATGCTCCTCACATCCATGAGGGCAGTCCATGAGTGGCGCAAAGCTCTTCACACTTAGCTTTACATCTAGTTCGTGCCCACGACCCTCCTCATGACCATGATAGGATTGTGATGGACAATTTCCCCTTCAAATGACCTTGTTTACATTTCAATTCAAGGTCTATTGATTGCACCTTTGAACCTAACTTATAAACACACTTAAATATATAAGTTAATAACTAAAATTGATTGTTAAAGTCAAAACTAAGGTTTATTTGAGATTGATCAGGATTTGATTATGCAAAGGGTCAACAAGTTTTCTTATTTTTCATATTTTAAGATTAAATAAGAATATAATAGACATTTCATATTTTTACTTGTCAATTGAATAATAATAATAATAATAATAATAATAATAATAATAATAATAATAATAATAATAATAACAATAATAAATTAATAGAAATATTTTGTTAGTAATTTATTTATTATATTTTGAACACAGAATATATTAATTTTTATTATATATTATTTTACATATGCTACTTAATATATACTACATAATAATACAATAAAAAGTATATAATTAAGTTCACTACTATTATTCATATTTATATACTATTTATTAAATTAATATTTGATACTATATTTGGTTTTCAATTTGGTAAGTTTCAGTTAAGTTTGGTATGGTTCTCGGTTCAATTTTTTATAAATATCCAGTACTATTCCAAATTAGCCACAAAATTTAGTTCAGTTTAGCATTTTCTCCATCCCGCACTTAGCCTTATATATATATATATATATGCATAATTTTTAAAAGGAAGAATGACCCCACAAGTTCTATAATTTCTTAAATATTTCAATCAAGTTCTAGAACCATTTTTTAAATTAAGTCTTATTAGTTTTTAATTTTTTTCTTGTTGGTCCTTCTCCATTAAATTAAATGGAATTTGCTTATGTGTGATCTAGTTCCCACCAATTTGAGACATATATGTAGCAATCAAACTCATACCTCCTTGTCAAGTCATCAACCACACATCTTCTTCCTCCTTCTTTCTCTTCTTCCATCAACACTCTGTTAATCAAATATCTACCATCACTTTTTTTTAACACCTCAAGCCTTCTAAACAGTTTTCATGCCTCAATAATATTATTCCCACATGGTGGATGGTAGCAAACACTCATCTACACAAGCACAACACACATAAGAAAATAACTACCAAAACTGTAACTTTTCTTTGTTGCTTTTAGAATTCAAAAGTAAGAAGTAAGAAATAATTTTCAAGTATTCATTTTCTTGTACAAACAAAAAAAAAACAAAAAAGGAATTGTTTTTGTTCATATTATAAAAGGAAAACAGTCCTAATTATCCTTAACTATAGACCAATTTGCTAAATTATCCTATCCTTTAAATTGTATCAATTTATATAGTCAACTTTTTTACTTTTTTTTATTTTATTCAACTTGCATTTGGCGTGTGGAGTTGCTGATGTGGCAAATAAGGATGACGTGACAAATGACATCAGCCTTCCACATCAACAACTCCATACGCCAAATGCAAGTTGGATAAAATAGAAACAAGTCGAAAAGATGAGGATAATTAGGATTGTTTTTCAAAAAGACATAATTTTTTTTGGAAAAAGACATAATTGTTTTTTTTGAAAAAAGACATGTAATTCATAATTCATACAAGCAAATCTTGGTTATTTTTATAAATTTTGAGGGGTTATTTTTATAAATTTTAAAGGTATTATGTGCACTAGTAAAAGTAATTTTTCATGCTAATCCATGACATATGTTACTTTTATTATTATAATTTTAATTTTTATAATTTTATTATTAAACAATAGTTTTCCCGTGATTAATTTAAGAGTTTTTTTTAGACATGAAACCAAATTGTGAATGAAATATTATTTCTTTAGTAATTTTATGCTGGGATAAATTTAATAAACTTTTCTTTTTTCTTTGTATTATTTATGTATAATTTAATTCATATATTTACACATTTGTAAATTGCAAATAATATATATTTTAAAATAAATAATTAAATAATTTTAATCAAATAAAACTATAAATTCATTTATTATTTACCTTTAAAATTTTATGCATAAATCTATTAATTCTAAAATTTAAGCATTTGAATAATCTCTTACTTCACTCACAAAAATTGGTTAATATGTGATTTAAAAATAGAATGAGATAATAATATAACTTTTTTTTTATAATGGTTGAATAATAGATACATATAGTGAGCAGTGACGCTGTCAGAAAATTAGTTTGCCGCTTTGTTTAATTGCCTATTATTTTGGAATTAAACGCCTATATAATTTGCTAATTATAACTTGTATGGTTCATTATACCCAATTTGGTTTCATGCCTAAAAAAAATCTTAAATCAATCACAGGAAAATTATTGTTTAATAATAAAAATATAAAAAGCAAAATAATAATAATAAAAGTAACATATGTCATGGATTAGCATGAGAAATTACTTTTACTAGTGTACATAATATCTTAAAATTTATAAAAATAACCAAAATTTGCTTGTATGAATTATGAGAATTACATGTCTTTTTCCCAAAAAAAAAAAAAAGAAAATAGTCCTAATTATCCTCAAATTTTTGACTTGTTTCTATTTTATTCAACTTGCATTTGGCATGTGGAGTTGTTTATGTCATTTGCCATGTTAGCCTTATTTGTCACATCAGTCTTCCACATCAACAACTCCATACGCCAAATGCAAGTTGGATAAGATAAAAACAAGTCGAAAAGTTGACTATATAAATTGATACAATTTAAAAGATAGCATAATTTAGTAAATTGGTCTATAATTGGGGATAATTAGGACTATTTTCCCTATTATAAAAGAAAAGGAAAAAAGTTGTTTATCTTTAGTTTGAAAGTTTCTCTCTAAATGATTGAGAAACAACAAGTTTTAAAATCAAAAGCAATATCAACATCTAGTGAAACTTAACATGACCAAGACCAAACAACCATAATAGCAGAGGTAGTGTCAAAGGATTTCAATTGGTCTCTTATTCAACAACAACTATCTAAATTAGCTTTTCATGTGGTTAATAGTGTTGGTTGTGGTGGTGGTCTAGCTTTGTTATGGTATGATGTGCAAGTAGAGATTTTAGATTCTTCTTCTAATTTTATTGATTGTATTGTTCGTCATAGGTAGCTTGGTGAATGGCGATGTACGAGTTATTATGGAAATCCAGAGAGACACCGTAGGCATCTCTCTTGGTAATTGATTTGTTCCTTATCTCAGCGTTATTCTTACCCTTGGTGTATACTAGGGGACTTCAATGATATGATGTATTCTTATAAGAAAAGAGGTGGGGCTTTCTATCCTTAATGGTTGTTATCAGGATTTTGGCAAGCTATCCTTGATGCTGGGTTGCTTGATTTAGGTTTTGAAGGTCACCCTTTTACTTGGGAACATTTCTCGGGGTTGTCTAGTTGGATTGAAGAACGATTGGACAGGTGCTTTGTGAATAATAGATGGATGTACATATTTCCTAGTGCCAAGCTGAAAGTTATGGGTTTGGCATCTTTTGATCATCTCCCTATGTATCTCTCAATGAATAAACATCTCTTTGTAATCCAACGTTATAGGTTTCATTTTGAAAATTCTTGGTTGCAGGAGGAGTCCTGTAATACTACGATTTCATATTTTTGGGCAGGGAGTCATGAAAGGGATTTGATAGCCAAGCTTAATTAGTGTGGTAAGAGGATTGCTATTTAGGGTCAGGATTGGTCTTCTAACTTTAAAAAAGATTTAGCAGATTGTAGGTCTCAGTTAGATAGGCGTTGGTCTTGACGAGATATAGATGGGTTGATGGATTTTAAAAATTGTGCAGCGCGGATAGAGGTTCTTTTGAATCAGCAAGAAATGTATTGGAAGTAGCGTGCCAAATAATTTTTGCTCAAATATGGGGGATTCAAATACTCATTTTTTTCACTCTTTTGCTTCGGCTCGAAAGCGTTCTAATAAAATTCATCAACTTTGTGATTCCGATAGTGTGTGGTAGAAGGAAGTTAATGGAATTCAAGCGGTTATGAAGGATTATTTTAATTCTATTTTTTCCTCTAATGGGAATTTTCTCTAAGGTGTTGAGAATTTTATTCCTCAGAGGGTCTCTTTAGATCATATTAATATGCTTATGGCCCATATCTCTGCAGATGAGGTGCGTATTGCTGCCTTTAGTATGCAACTAGAAAAATCTCCCGGACCTGATGGGTTAAACCCAGCTTTTTTCCTGAAGTATTGGTCTATTTTAGGGGTTGATGTTGTTCTGTGGTGCCAATGTATGTTTGAGTCTGGTTGTGATATGCGAGGGGTTAAAAGCACTTCAATTGTTTTAATTCTGAAAAAAAGAAACCCTGAGCTTATATCTGACTTTCACCCGATTTCTCTTTGTAATGTAATTTACAAGATCATGGCTAAAGTTCTTACTAATCGACTTAAGTTGGCTATGCCAAGTTTAATATCGGAAAATGAAAGTGTTTTCATATAGGGAAGGTCAATTGTTGATAATTTAATGGCAGCGTTTTAAGTTAACCATTATCTCCGCAGAAATGTTTCTGATAAGTCAGGCTATATTGCATTGAACTTGGATATGTCCAAAGCCTATGATAGGCTTGAGTGGACATTTATTGATAGAGTCATGAGGAAGTTCAGGTTCTGTGATGAATGGGCGAGGAGAGTGATGGGTTGTGTCTCTTCTGTTCAATATGAGGTTCTTCATAATGGTATCGGTGTTAAGCTCGTCAATCCTTCTCGTGGGTTACGTCAAGGAGACCCACTCTCCCCATATCTATTCATTATTTGTGCTGAATGTTTTAGCTCTGTGCTTCGATCGAGGGAAGAAGATGGTTTAATTCATGGTGTTAATATTACTAGAGGAGCCCCTTTAATTAGTCATTTATTGTTTGCTAATGACTTTTATCTTTTTTTCAAAGCTTCTGATTTGGAAAGCTTAGTTGTTAAAGAAGTTTTAGATGAATATGTTGCAGCATCTGGTAAGCTCATAAACTATGCTAAGCCCTCTTTAGCTTTCAGTGCAATTATTATTAGTCAGATGAGAAGTAATTTGGTTTCTATCTTTAATATTCGGCAAGATGTGGAGTCAATAGTCTATCTGGGTCTTCCGTCAGTCATTGGCAGAAGGAAGGTTGAGATTCTCCATTTTTTGAAAGATATACTATGGCAGAAAATTCATAGTTGGAATAGTAAATAACTTTCTAGAGCTCAAAAGGAAGTTCTCTTTAAATCGGTTGTATAAGCTCTACCGACTTATATAATGAACATTTTTCTACTTCTTTCTTCACTCTCATCGGATATAGAATGGGCAATGAATGCTTTCCGGTGGGGTACTAGTGCCAGAAATAACAGAGGAATTAAATGGCGGGCATGGGAGAAGTTATGTGCTCCAAAGAAGTAAGGTGGTCTTGGGTTTAAGAGTTTGAGAAGTTTTAATTTGGCCACGTGGCTAAGCAGGCTTGGCATTTTATTCAAAAGCCCAATGGCTTGGTGTCAAGGTTATACAAGGCCTGTTATTTTCTATTATCTTCCTTTATTAATGCTAAGCTAGGGAATAATGTTAGTTTTATCTGGAGCAGTATCTTTGCAACGCAAGGGATTATTAGGAGCGGTGTGAGGATCCGGGTCGGGAATGGGCAGAATACAACTATTAGCAAAGATCCGTGGTTGTTGTGTATTGTTAATAGGTGTATTTCTTTGTTTTTATCTAATGACATGGCGAAGGTGCTTGTGGCCTCTCTGTTTCAAATTGATAGTAGAAGGTGGATTTATGATGTGTTAAGGGATCTTTTAATGATAGAGATAGGAGTCTTATTCTCAAAATTCCTTTATCAGTTCGCGAAGTGGCAGATAGGTGGGTTTAGTTACCTTCGGTTAATGGTTTGTTCTCTGTGAAGAGTTGCTATCATTTAATTCAGGGAGAGTTCATCGGTGAGGTTAACGAGGTATGGGGCAGATTATGGAAGCTTTCGGTATCGGCTAAAGTTAAGAATCTGGTATAGAGATGTGCCTCTGACTGTTTACCTACTAGAGGATCCAGGTGTGTTCTGGTAAGGTGTTTGCCCTGTGTGTCTAAATGGTGGGGAATCCACTTCTTATATTATTGTCTCTTGTCAATTTTCCATAAATTGTTGGTCTCGCTATGGGTTTAATGTTCTGTCGATTGGTGATCTCAGTTTTTGTGATTTTATGTAAACTATGTTTCGAGGACTCAATTCTAATGATGCTAATTTATTTGCAGCTATCTATTGGTCTTTGTGGAGTTATCAAAACAATGTTGTCTGGAAAAGGTATCGTGCTTTTATTCTATCGATTGTTAATAATGCAGGTACTCTTCTTCATCAGTGGTCAGCGGTAAGGGGTAGGTATGGGTTTGGTTTTATGGGTTTGACAGATAGCAGAGTCGGCGATGCTGTTTGGTCCAGATCTCTAGCTGGTTGGGTGAAGCTTAATACAGACATAACTACTTTCTTTAGTTCAAGTTTCATTGGGTGTGGTTTTGTTTTGCACAATCACGAGGGGATGTTCTTGGCTGCAGGTTCTAAAGTCATAGTTGGTGACTTTTCTTTAAAAGAAGCTGAGGTTCTCTCGATTCGTGAGGCTCTTTCATGGGTTAAGAAATATGAAGTGTCTTCCATAATTGTTGAATCTGATGCAATGGTGGTAATTTCCAGTCTTCTTGATCTAAAGGAGATTCTACATATGATCTTATTATATCAAATTATTTATTGTTAGCTAATTATTTTTTGAATTTCAAATTTCGTTATGCTAGAAGGTTAAAAAATGAGTTGGCTCATTGTTTTGCTAAACTCTCTCATGATATTGTTGATTCTCAGGAGTGGATTTCTCCTCCTGATAGTGTTCTTGATGTATTGGCTAGAGATAACCTATTTTAGTAATGCACTTTGTTCTTTTCCTCAAAATTTTTTTTTTAAATAAATTTGTAATATTTTTAAAAGTATCTAAATAGTTATATTAATAGAAAATTACATATAAAATATTTATATTATTAAAAGAGTGTTATATTAAAATTTTATTAAAAAATAATTATAATGTTAATTGATAGGATATTAAAGTGTTAGAAAATGAAATCATATACCTCTAAATATCACGAAAAAATCACAAAGCATTTAAGTTAAAAATGCATATAACCATAAGATATTTTTTGTATTTATCACGAAAAAAGAAAAAGGCAAAACAAAAATTGAAGTCTTGGGTAATAAAACGGCGTAGCTTTAATCCCGGTCCGGCTCATAAATATACTTCTAAACGCACTCTGGTCTGGAAATGACAAAACCGGTTTCTTCTGTGCAAGTTCTGGTGTGAGATATCTTTTCCGTTCTGAGAGTAGATGTCACTGTCACCAAAATATTGGGCATGAGAGCCTCAAAGTTTTCAAAGGGGAGTCTCAGGTACCTGTCAACTTCCTCTCAGCGCTCTGTTTGGTCTTATTCTACTCTATCTTCTCCTGCTAAATACCTAGTTTCAGCATCAAGGCCCTTTTTTGGAATTCGAATCTGCAACAAGTTACATTCTTTGATTTCCCCATTTGGGTCTTTTTTGTATTGTTTTGAAACATACCCATCTTCTCATTCTTTGTTTTTGTGCAAATACTTTGGTTGTAGAAGTATATCTTCATTATTCTCAAATGGGTTACCTTCTGTTTATTCCATAGCTCACCCATGCTCTCGATCTCCAAAATCTTCTAAATTTATAGGGTTAGGTGGATTTAGTTACAGGTATGATGATTATACAAACCATATTTTGAATTTTTATTTGTTTTCATATCTGGGTTATGGTTACTTTAGACTTTATTCTGTGCCATCCTCTGATGCTTCTCAGTATAACAAATTGCATACTGATGGGTTTAGACGAAAAGCAACTCCAAAACAAGTCTCACTGATTATTGGTCTACTAGTTTCAGAAGATAGTGATTTAACATCTAAGCTGGATTCCTTGAGTGTTAGATTATCTATTGCTTCTGTGAAGTGGGTTTTTCAGGTTTTGAATAGTGAAAAAAAGCCTGCCTTGCATTTCTTTAATTGGATTAGACATCGGCAGCCTGAACTGGAACGTCACTCTGTCATCTGTAGTTTGGTTATTAATAATTGTGGTCATTTAGATGATTACAATGCTATGCGAAGCCTTTTAAATGATTTTAGTTTAAATAGGTTCTCACTGACCAAAAAGGCATTTGAGTACCTGCAAGTTTTCACTGCAAATGAGGATTTGCTGAAAAAATTCACTCAGAATGTGGTTGGTATATTGCAAGAAGTTGGGGGAACATCTTATGGTACTGGAGTTCATTCACTGGTTGAGATGTTTACTGATTTGGGGTCCTTTGACGTGGCAAAGTTTGTGATTGAGAGGACAGGGAGGAAGTTGTCTTACTACAATGTCTTGGTTAGGGAGATGTCTCGAAGATGTGATTTTAAAGCTGCAAGAAATCTGATGGATGAGATGAGGGAGGTAGATCGTGCTCCGAGCAACCAAACTTACAATTACGTAATTAGTAATTTACTCAAGAATGGGAAACATGCTGATGCTTGCGAAGTATTTCGGGAAATGGAAGATAAACATTGCCCTCCTGATGCATTAACTTATGAAATTTTGATATGTAACCATTGTAGTGATGGCAAGTTGGATAAGGCTCTTGAGTTTTTTGATGAAATGGTTGCAAGGGGTATTGAACCTCGGCTTTCAACTCATACTGCTCTTATCAAGGGATTCTTCAACTCACAGCAATATGACAAGGCATACAAGTATGCTGCAGGTTCTGATCATAAATATGCAAGCAGTTTGAATTACAGTTTGCTTGCAGAGCTCCATCGGAAAAGGGGGAAGCCAGTCATTGCTGAAAATATTCTTTCTGAAATGATTAAGAAGGGTCTTAGACCACATTTTATTGTGCACATGAGAGTCGAAAGGCATCTGTTGAATTTAGGCAAGAAAAAATTGGCAACAGATTTACAGAAGAAGTATTTACAGCTTGAACATCAGGCTTAGGACAGGTACCATATGGACTTTTTCTTCTTAGTTGTTTCGAGGTTGCCCTTTTAACCTGCTCTTTCTTTCATAAGATGTACGTTTCTATCCTATAACGAACATTTACGACAATTTTCAGTTGAAACTTATTTTCAGCTTTTATGTTCTATCATTCTGTCAACTTTACCTTGCACAATGTATATGTTGCTTGGTAATAATCTTAGCAATTGCTCAACTAAATGTTGGTAATTGATTTGGCTATAGTCTTCTAGGCATGCATTGTAATTGCAATTCAATTTTCGCTTTGTTCTCATTTATCTAAATATGAATGATTGATTATGTGTGCCCTTTTAGATCTAAAATACACATTTCAATCATTAATGGCAATCATTTTTCTGTGATTGACTAATTTATGGCCGAGTGAAGTTGTTTACATACTATCAAACTGTAATTTTCATTTGCTTGTGTACTTATTTGATGGGTACATTGGATATATCTGTGTTGGCTGAGATTGTAATTATCATTCAACTTTCAAGCACTAACTCAGCTAGAGCATTATCAAACTGCTATGTAAATATAACACTACTGCTATGTAAATATAACACCACTATTTACTTCTTCAGTTTTTCTAGTTAAATTTTCTGCATGACAGTGCTGCAGTTGCCAAACAGAGGGTTCTCACAGTTCCGCCTTATCAGCTGTCAAAACAAAAGGAACCATGAGAGTGACAGGATAGGTTGAGGGGCAAGAAAGGATGGGGAAGAGAGGGAATCTCTGATCCTTTGTTTGTTGTGACGGCAATTGTTATAAATTTTCCTGTTCAGTTTCTGTGTTACTTGATCATACTTTTGAGGCTTCTTCTTTGATATGAACAATAACTAGTTCATTGGCATTTACATTTGTAATTCTAATTATAAGGTTTTCTTGTTATATTTTGTTTTTGTTATACGTGTTATAAACATTGAATTGGTTGCAATTCTTTTGAAATATCAGAATCCCAACATTATGAAGTTGCTATGATGCACATAAACTTCTCACGGTATCCATTTCCGAAACGTTTTTGTATCGGAAATTTTATAAAACTCTTCGGAAACGTTTCGGGGCATTTTTGCAAATGTAAAAAATTAGGAAACACGTTTTCTACTTGAAAATACGTTTTCAACTTGAAAAATATATTTATTTAGTATTTTTCTAAATAAGAAAGGAAACAAATTAAAAAATAATTTAATATTTTTCTTAAATAAATAAAATAATTTCTATAATTATACTATTACTTAATAGAATAAATAAAAACTTTCAAGATTTATATTTAAAATTTATATCTATATATATTAATATATTTTTAGTGTTTATTTAGGTACCCCTATACTTTTAATATTTACACGTTTTTCCTAATTTTTTGTTTCTTATATTTTCAATAAATGTCGTTTCACTGTAGTCATTTTCACGTTTATCCGTTTCTGTGCTACATATTGAGATCGTATTGTTTATGATGATCAGTAGTAGTTAATTGATCAAATTTTTTTACCCTATCATCATCTTACATATTGAAAGAGGCCCTAGAGAGGGAGTTGGTTGGGGGGGGGGGGGGGGGGGGGGGGGGGGATGCAGCGGTAAGAAGTGTAGAAGGAATTGGGTAGCAAAGTAAAGGCGTAAATTTCACTCATACTACCCAACTTTTAACGAAAGTCTACTACCCAACTTTTAATGAAAGTCTCGTTACAGTACCTCACATTTTTTTGATTTCATAAAACCTTATAACCTAAAGTCGATTTTCGGGCGAAGCTGATGATGTGGCATGCCACATGGCACTGACATGGCACAATCATATGACATGGCGCTGATGTGGTACCACATGGCTTGACACATCACTATAATGAATCCTTCATTAAATGTGAGATACCGTAGTGAAATCTTCGCTAAAAGTTGGGTACCATCAGTGAAATTTTTTGGATTTTTATTTTATTTTTGTTTGTGTAATTGATTTTTGTTTTTTGGTGGTAAAATATTAAACTTTATAGTTTTTAAGTGAAAATAAAAATAAAAATTATAAATTAAAATAATTCATCAAAATATAAAAATAAAATTTTTTATTTTAGAATTTATAAAATATCAATTAAAATTTTAATTTTATTATAACCACAAAATTAAATAAATATTTTATATTTATTATAAGTTAATTTTTTTTATATTTTCTAAATATTAAAATTATAACCAACCAAAAGTATAATTTTGATACAAAATAAAAATAAAATTATAATTTTATTATAACCAAAAAAAAATTTTGATAAAAATTTTACTTGAATATATTATAAATTCTAAAATAAATTTTTTTATTTTGTATCAAAATATTAGTGTTATATTTCGTATCAAAACATTAGTATGCTAAACTACTTTATGTTTAAACTTATAATAAATATAAAATATTTATTTAAGTTTATTGGTTATAATAAAATTATAATTATAATTGAATATTTTATAAATTCTAAAATAAAAATTTTTATTTTTATATTTCGATGAATTATTATAATTTATAATTTATATTTGTAAGTATATTTAAATTTGATTAATCTCAAGAGTAATATTAAAAATTGAGATAAAAATTAAAAACATAAATTTTCACTTAAAAACTATATAGTTCAATATTTGACTACCAAAAAAACAAAAACCAAATACACAAATAAGAATAAAATAAAAATTCATAAAATTTCACTCATGGTACCCAACTTTTGGTGAAGATCCTACTACGGTATCTTATGTTTAATAAATGTCTTATTATAGTGATGTGTCAGTCCACGTTAACGCCACGTGGCACCATGTGATGTGATCATGCCATGTGGTGCCACATCACCAAAAAATGTGACATGTGGCGCCACGTCAGTGCCATGTGGCGTGCCACCTCATCAGCTCCGGCCGAAAATCGGCTTCAAGTACTTTATTGATAATAAAATGAAAGGTTATACGGTTTTATGAAACTAAAAAAAGGTGAGGTATTGCAATGTGACTTTTGCTAAAAGTTGGGTACCATAAGTGAAAATTACCCTAAAGTAAAGGAAGAACTCATGAACACAAGATTTAAGGAGTTTGATTCACAAATGAATCTACCTTCGTGTTTGTATTTTATTACCTTTAATTATTAAGTTATTTCTTTGTTAGCATGCAAAATTGCGATTGCCTCCAAATAAATTTTCAATTTTACAATTTAGACAAAGTTTGCACATAAATCCCATTTCATGCCAATCATCTGCTCATCATATATTCACAACAATTTTAACAATAAAAAATAAATGAAATGCGCATGCAAAAGAAAAGGGGAGGGGAGAATAGAATTACAACCCTTTTTCATGCAACAATAAAAAAAAAAAATTGCGCACGCAAAGAAAGAGGGAAGGAGAAAAGATTGCAACCTTTTAACATGTAATAATAATAAAAAAACACAATAAAATAAAGTAATAAGGGATTAAATTAAAAGTCCTAAAAAACTATGGTAAAATAGGTGATTTAATCACCTATTCAATTTATTCCTGCAAGATAAGTTAATTACTACCAAAATTAAAAGAAAACCTACACTTGAAAGCACAAAGTTAATGCCTTAAAATTAAAATAACATACAAAAAATAATTATATTTAGTTCATTTATGTGAATTACCTTTAAATGATGGAATTAAAGCAATCTAACAATCTAACAAATAATTCACAATATATATACTAATATAACTCTGAAAATTTCATAATACAAAATGTAAAATAATCTATTGAAACTCTATTCAAATAAAAGGGTAAAAGAAGGAAAATAAGCTCAGAGCACTAAAAATAACATAAAAAACTAACAAAATTTCTAGTATGTTAGAAACTAATAAACAAAGATAAAATTCTAAATTAAATAAGTTGAAAATAATAAAACATCACTTAATTCAAAATATAAATTAAACGCATAAATAAACACAAAGAAAGAATGACTGTAATTTAAAGAATAAAGTGGCGCCTTAACATATTAAGGCGTTGCCTTATCGAATAGATGCCGCCTTATTACACTCTCATGTAAAATGCAATAAAGAGTCTTAACTTTTGAATATAAATACTAATGATAAGAGATAGTAAAACATTAGAATTAGATAATAAAAAAAGACGTAAGAAACAATTCAATCAAGTTAAAAATAATCACAACATCTTAAAATAAGATTAAACAAGAAAATTTGATTAAACTAAAAGAAAATTCAAGTAAAAGAATGGAGGTTACTATTTTGGATATGTTGAATCCCCTAACTGCAGCCCTCAGAAGTGAAATGGGTTTTCTTCCTCCTCTAAATGCAAGTTCAATGCTTTCCACCTTTAAGAAAATGGACTCTTTAGCCTTCTTCCTCTCCCTTGCTTTTCTCTTCAGTCTCTATTTTTTTTATCTTCCCTACAGAATGTCGACTAGCCCCTAGTCTCTCCTTCTTTTACCCTTTTATTCTGTCTTCATAATACTCCATTATTCCTCATCATTATTGGTAACGTCCCCATTAAACCTAAGAGCGTGTCAATGTGCAGAAGACAAAAGAGCTGGCATTTCAGTCTACCATAAATTATCTTAAAAAAAACAGCATCATGCTACTAAGGCGACACCTTAGTGGAATGGCGATTGTCTTAGCCTTTTGATAAGGCGGTGCCTTAGGATGGCTAAGCTGAGGGCCTTTTGATGGGCTTCGTGGGCCTCTGGGCATGTTCTTCCAAGAGAAATAGTGGGCTTCGGTCCATGTGAAAAAAGTTCTTAGGCTTTAGTCCATTTTCAAAAGGATTCTAAGCTTTGATCTTGCATTCAATATTTATCACTTTCATCATCATGCTTCTGTTGTGGGCTAATCAAACTGGGTGTCCACAGTTTGCCCCCTTGATTTTTTGAAAAAGCCAAATTCATTTAATTAACTATTTTCAAAAAATCAACATTCATAACAAAAATTAACAAGGATACACTTGATTCAAGATTCACTTGAAAAGCTTAATTCTCTAAATTCTGCGCCGTCGCCTTCGAGGTGTTAAAACTTAATCAAGAAGTGTAGAAGCATTTGGGTAGCAAAGTAAAATAAAAACTCAAGAACACAAATATTTAATGAGTTCAATTCACAAATAAATCTACATCTCCACCTAACTTATCCCCAAGTTAAGATTCAACACCCACACTAATCTTATTACTCAAAATTGAGTTTACAAGAGTTTTAAGGATCAACTCTAAACCTTACAACAAAAAGACCTTTTCTAGGCTATGCTCAAACTCAAGTACGAACTCAATTATTCTAAGGCTTACACTTGAACCTAATTGTGAGCGATCGAGGGACATGGCAAATTTGCCGAATGGGAAATCCGTTTCGTTTGCGGGACAGGGACAAATGTTTAGTCTCGAGGGGATGCGAGATGCTTTTATGTTTAGAGTTGCCACCTGGTTTTTGGAAAACAAGGAAAAGATGAAAGGGACAACATTGGGTCACTCAACGAGTATCGTCCTCATTAGAGATTTTGAGCTTAAGAGATCTCATTTACTTTTTGACTATTTCTCATTTTAATACTCAATAAGTGGCTACCACAACACCCTAGTTTTGGTAATGACGGTTGATATATATGCATTCACATAAGCATATTAATAATAGCGGAAAGTATGAGAAATTCAACATAATTATTTACAAGGCTTTCCTAGTAAATACATATGAAAGAGAAAAAGTACGAAAATGTAAATCTAGTCCTAATCTAGAATACACCTACAAAATAGAGATTAGCACAACTATATGCAATTCCATCTATTCATCTACTTGGACAGTATATAGGCACAATAGAGATGATTGATGCATCATGAATGATTAAATAGATGCATGTAGTTCTTGCTCTAGCACGGATTATTATAAAGCATTTCTAAATGATAAGATAAACAGTAGATAATGATGATTACATCATTGGACCACGATATCGAAGCTCTAGCTTGGATAAAGAGCTTTCGTGTTTATTGAATGCATATTGATGCAAAATGACAGTTAATAATGAGCAAACAAAGCAGAGATTATTCAATTAGCATGCAAGTTGCCAATCTCATCACACAAGCACAATAATTTCTCAATTGCTGGTGGCAATAAAATAAAATGCAAGACAGTAAAATAAACATGCAAAAGTGATTATTTGGTCCTCAGATTCAATTGAGCATGTTTTGTGTTTTTGAAGCTTTAGCTTCGAGAGATTTTTAAGCTTTCCTTATTAAGAGATTGAAAATCACCTGTGTAATGCAAATTCATATTCCTTTGAAGTGTGTTTTGACAAAGATAAGGGTGGGTTTGGTGCAAAAGTGGTATAAAATCCTACAAAAAATGTAGAGAGTGGGTTGGAAAGTGTTTGGATTGGGGCTCCTAAGCCTTCAATTTGACAGCGTTTCAGTGTGTGCATATTTTTTGGCTCTTACCAGTGTTTCGAAGCTTTAGCTTTTGCTCCTAGGCTCTTGCCTTTTCTTCCTTGGCTCTAGCCTTGCAAAAAGGGAGGTAGAGACCTCTATTTATAGGGAAATGTGCCCAAAAAAGTTTAAAAACAAAGGTGAAAATGCACATGATCACGCATCTGGGATTCTTGATCATGCCCTTGGAATGCGTGATCATGTCTCGAGACGTGTGATCACGGCTTAGGGCACGTGATCATGGCCCGGGGCGCGTGATCACGCTCAATTGTCCGTGATCATGCTCCCAGCTGCATGATCACACGCTCTTGCGCGCGTCATGCGTCCTTTTTAGGCTCCGTTTAAGCTATTTTGCGGGTGTTTTTCAGGGTTTTCAGACCTTTTGGGCACATTTTTTATGTTCGTTTTGTCAAATCTACTTCCATTTTCATGTGTGAGCAAAATGTGTTCGTGCGTGATCACGCGCTACTTCTCTGGGTTATGCACACTATTCTGGGGTCACTTCTGGAAGTTTTAAGGGCCTATGGACATGTTTTTGACATCCGTTTTGTCAAAATCGACTTCTAATTTTCAAAAAGTTGAACTTCGGTATCATGAGTTGAACACTGGTCTGACGAGTTGCTTGTTTTGAGTGATGTTTACTTGAAATGAGTGACTTACCACTCCGATTATTCATAGTTCATGAAATCGAGGTGTAACTTAATGATTCAGAGGTTGATTTTGCTTGGTTTGGGCTTTTTAGATTCTTGACACTCTTCAGAGGTGGTACGAATGAACAAACACTTGTCATATTCATGGAGATATTTTCATCACTGGACGTTTTTGGGGACAATCAAAATTCAATGTAAGATAGTTGCCCCCTGCTTTACGTGTGTTGTATAGTACTCTAGTATTGATGTCAATACTCATGAAGCAAATGCAGAGATGCAAAAACAATTTTGGGAATAGGTACTTACCTGATGGTGTGCTGTTTAGTCTCTTAACTTTAGGTCTGTCACTTGTTTGTGTGCCTTGCAATTCTCTCAGGTGAGGCAAGATGATGCTTTTATGACCTGCTTAGGTATCAATGCAAATGCTACTAAGTAGATGTGATGCTTCTAAGCCGATGAGATGCTACTAATCAGATGGAAAATGCTTCTAAGTAGATGAAATGCTTCTAAGCAGATGAAATGCTTCTAAGCGAATGAAATGCTACTAAGCTGATGCTTCTAAGAAATAAAATGCTTCTGAGCTGATGCTTTCTAAGTAATGGAATGCTTCTAAGTAGAGAAATGCTTCTGAGAAAATGGAATGCTTCTTAGCAATGAAATGCTTGTAAGTAGATGAAATGCCTTTAAGTGAATGAAATGCTACTAAGCTGATGCTTCTAAGTAATAAAATGCTTCTAAGCCGATACTTTCTAAGCAATGGAATGCATCTAAGCAGGTGGAATGCTTCTAAGCAATGAAATGCTTCTGAGTAGAAAATCCTTCTGAGTAGAAAATGCTTCTAAGAAATGAGATGCTACTGAGCGGATGTGATGCTTCTAAGCAGAGAAATGCTTCTGAGCAAATGAAATGCTCCTAAGCAATGAAATGCTTCTAAGTAGATGAAATGCCTATAAGCGAATGAAATGCCTCTAAGAAAATGAAATGCTACTAAGCTGATGCTTTTAAGCAATAAAATGCTTTTGATCTGATGCTTTCTAAGCAATAGAATGCTTCTAAGCAGGTGGAATGCTTCTAAGCAATGAAATGCTTATGAGCAAAAAATGCTTCTAAGCAATAAGATGCTACTGAGCGGATGTGATGCTTCTAAGTAGAGAAATGCTTCTGAGCAAATGAAATGCTACTAAGCTGATGCTTCTAAGCAGTGAAAACGCTTCTCAGCGAAAAAAATGCCTCTGAGCAGTGATGATGTAGTGGTAATGTCATCATTTGTCGTGTTTCGAGTGTGATTTTATGACGTGTCAATTATGATAATTGCAGATGTGACATGCTTATGTTATTTGTGCTTTATTTTTCTTCAATGATATGACTTTTTGAGACAGTGATGTCAAAAATAGTGTCCTAAAACATGCAATGCTCATGTTTGTGCGATTCGTACCTATTTTTCGTGCGTTCTTTTAATAAAATGCAAGTTTGGGACCCTAGGAATGCATGAACGGGGGTCTCGGTATGTGTGTGTGTGAACCTCAGAGTGCGTGAGGCTCTAAAGGGCGCGTGTGAGGCGTGTTCGATGCCTATAAGATGAGCTCATTTTCAAGTTCGGGGTGACTTTTATCTATTTTTTGACTTTTTTGAGCCTTTTTTTTGAGTTTTTTGGACTGCTTTCCATCTGTCATTGCTCTGTTACTTTACAGAGTATGAAAATTATGGACTTCCCTCATATTCCCGAGGTTCTTAATGACTTTGGCAATGTGAACGCTGCTTCTTTTTCTTTTGACGAGTTCATTTTAGAGGATGAGACGGTTCTCGAGTAGACTAGTGTAGGGACCTCTACTGTTGGAGCTTTAGGGCTACTGGGACTAGTGGCGGAGCCTCTTTTCATTCACCTCGACTTTCCTAGGGTGATCCTGTTCCTGTTGTCTATAGCTTTGAGACTCATGCTTGGACTATTCATTATCGACCGTTTATTTTACTTACTTAGCTCTTGCTGTTGTTAGATTTACTTATTGTAGCTCTAGCTATTTGTTTTAGCACTTACTGTACATATTTCTTTTAATTTTAGCTCTTGCTGTTTGGATTTTATCATTCATTATTTGTGTAGCTCTGGCTGATATGTATTTTAGCTCGTGCTGTAATCTAGCTCTGGCTATAATGTAGCTCTATCTATGGTTTAGCACTTGCTGTAGTGTAACTCTTGCTGTGATATAGCTCTTGTTGTAGTGTGGCTCTGGCTGTGATGACTATAGCTTTAGCTATTGCGTAGCTCTTGCTACTATTTTTTAGCTCTAGTTGTGATTTTAGCTCTTGTTATAGTTTGTAGCTCTTGCTGTAATTTTAGCTCTCGTTGTGGTTTAGCTCTGGCTGTAATGTCTATAGCTCTAGTTGTGGTTTAGCTCTGGCTGCGATGGAGATGAAGATTTGAGAATGGGATGCACTATTGATTGCTCCTTAAAAAGTAATCACCATTGATAGAAGCCTGTAGCTTTTTGTTGTTTGTGAATTTTTGATTTTTGTGATTTTAACTTACTTGAATCTGATTTATGGCCAGGAATGAAATAAAAAAGAACGTAAAAGAACAAAAGTGTTTTGACTTACGACTAAAATCAGAAAGATAAAGAAAAAAGTTTTTAGTCAAGAGGCCCCCTATTCCCTGTGAAAAGATTTTTTTTATTTATAAAAGAAAAATCAGATAATAAAAATTAAAAAAAAACCTAATCCTAACAATTTGATAAGTGTAATTTGAAGTTATCAAATCAAACTAAATAACCAAATAAATAAGCGAAAAAAAAGGAATCAGGCATGTTGGCCAAAAGTGACCAACACGCCACTTTTATTAAATTTTGAAATTGAATGGGCAAATGGGCCAATTCGGCTCTTAAAAAAAATTCTTTCTTTCTTTTTTTTTTTTTGAAAAATTTTAAATTGTTTTAATTTTTTCAAATTTTTTTAAAAAATTAATAAAATAAAATAATAAAATAAATTTTTTATTTTATTTTTAACCTAAAATCAAAAAAAATTATTTTAATTAAACCTAAAAAAATACAATTTAGTCCAAAACCAATAAATTAGATCCAATAAATCTAATTTCATTGTCAATTTTCATCATTGGGTCATCTGTTGCATCCAAAATCAATTATCCCAAAATTGGGTGCTTATAACAACCTTTGCTATTTTGGATGGTGGAAAATGTTTTGCTAAGAATGCTTTTACCAAATCATTCCAATTTGTGAAAGAACTGGGTGGTTGAGATTTTAACCACGCTTTAGCCTTGTCCTTTAACATGAACGGAAATAGTCTCAGCCTTAGTACATCACTAGACACACCATTGTACTTGAGCATGTCACATATCTCAAGAAAGTTTGCAATGTGATCATTTGGATCCTCATTTAGCATCCCATAAAATTGGACAGTTGAGTGGATCATCTACAACAAAGCAGGCTTTATCTCAAAGTTGTTATCTTCAATGTTTGGTCTCATTATGCTCTGCCTTGTGCCTCCTAAACTGGGCAAAGATGTATCCAACAACACCCTTGTATCAGCATCTTGATTACCATCATTCGCCATTGTTCTTAATTCTTCTCGAGAACATATTCGATTCTCCTTCTCAAACCTTGTGAGCTTCGAAATGTATGTGAGGGAATTCTTGCCTGATCTTCGGGTATTATGCATACACCAAAAAACTCTGCAAAGAGCAAAATAATAAAAGAATTAAAATAAAAAATAAATAAAAGTGGGTGCCTTAATCCAATAAAAATTAAATCAGTTTATGATGTTAGAACAAAGTCCCCGGCAACAGCGCCAAAAACTTATTTATGCAAAACCATAAGTGCACTGTATTGCTAAGTAGTATAAAAATATTGTCCTACAGAGACTCGTTCTAACTACCTATTAACCTAATTTTTTTATTGTCTAAAACTATTGAATATGGAATTTGGAAAAGCAAATTAAATAACAAATAAATTAATTTCTAAAATAAAACAACTCTAAAAAGAAGGAATAAACTATTGATGAAAGCAATGGTTAGGAATTGAATCTTTTCACAATTATTAGTTAACCTCAATTAATGAACATATTAGACTTGTAATTCCTAGGTAATTCTAAATTATGAATTAATCTTTCTTAAGTAATAACCAATTTTAATTCATAACCTTCAAACAAGAATATTAAATCCCAACTCTCGTTGCGAACTTAATCCGCTGAATTAAATTATAAATTTATTCACCCACACCCAATTGGAATTTAATTCACTTATGATATCTCTACCTATAAGCAATTTAAATCTATATTTATAGATCCATTAAGATTTTGATTTTTTGACCTAAAACCCTAATTTTAATTATGCTAATGGTGATCAAACATTAACATATAATAAGCACAATAAACATAGTTTGCAATAACTAATAATTCATTAATTAAAGGAAAAACTAATTCATGTTAAATCTTCAATCCCTAACCTAATATGTATTTAGCCTAACATGTTGTAAAAATATTCAATACAACTATAAAAACATCTCATGAAAATTACAAGAATAAATGGGAGAGAAGAAAATAAAACTAGAATTTTTGCTCTTGAATCTTGACTCTTGATCTTTCTTGAGTTATCCCAATTTTTCTTGCGCTTTTCTGGTGTGAATTTCTCTCAAAATTCTACTTCAAATTTTATGTAATTCATCCCCTAAAAATTTCCTAGAGTCCTCCTTAAATTGGCAATGTTTAAGAGCCAAAAACTTCCAAATTAAATCGGCCTACGATAGCAGCTCCAAGGCTGCTGTCTCAACTGAAATCAACCCATTTTTTTTCCTATGAGCTGCTTGTGTAGTCACCGACCATCAGCCCCCTCTTTTACACTAGAAACGTGTCCATGCATCTCTGATGCGATAGCAACTAATAGTAAGCCCCAAATTTAAGCCGAACACCCTCTAATAATCCCAAAAATGTCTCAATTCACCTACAAAAATAAATAAATAAAATAAACTAAATACTAACATAAAAAATTAATTAAAGCATAAAAACCACCTAATTACTCAAATAAAATACCCAAAAAAATAATAAATTTGCATACAAACAACCTTTAATGACAGAACAAAAGAAACAAAGAAATGACTACTATCATTGATGTCCACATTGAATCGGCCTTTTAATATGTGTGAAGATTGTGAATTTTCAAGAATTTCCTTGTAGGTTTATCCCAAGCATAGATCTTCAACTTCAAACCAATCTATGAGATGAGAACAATGCTAATGAAAAAAAAAAGAAGATTTTAGAATCTAAGGGTGAAGAGGAATAAGGAAAAAAAGAAATTAAGCAAAATGGAAAAAAATGAAAGCGACAAAAACGTGGCTACAACCCTTCAATTTTTTTTTTTCCGTTATCAACGAAGAAAGTTTCTAAATAGAGAGCGATGAAAAGCTGAAACGAGAGAGTGTCACATTGCATAATCAATGTGAGGTGGCAACTTAAATGTATTCAGGTTTATATATTTTATATAGATTTTTCTAGAAGTTGAAAGAAAAAACCTATTTTTAAGAAATAAAATAACAATTTAAAAAATACAATAATGTTAAAGCAAAGAATATAATAGTTCACTTAATATTAAATAAATAACAAAATTTTGGCAGCATATACATTAAAAATATTTGTGCCGGACGAATCAAATCGTATCTTTGGATTTAACACAGAAGTGGAATATAGAGAGCCCATTCCCTACATATATGTATATATATATATAGAAACACATGCACTGAACGTCAAAAATATTAAATAAGATTTATATGGTTTGATATTTTTTTAAGAAAAAAAAAATATCAAATTAAAAAGGATAAATTCTTAATTTTAAAATTATTTAATTGATATATTTGAATTGTTTTATTTTATTATATTTTAAAATACATAAATAAATTATAAATTAATTTATATGCTGCAAATTATACAGATTTATAACTAATTAATTTTAATTTTTTTATCACACTGCATTTCTCAACATTATTGAGAGAATATATATATATATATATATATACCAGTCGTCATATACATTAAACGTGATAACTAAATTGATAAAAGAATAGAAAACAAAATATACTATTATAAATTAAAAAATTCAACTATCAATACCTTTTTTTGAATTAAATAATTAAATAATGTATAAATAACATTCTTTGAAAAACCATAAATATGTAAATTTTATTAAATAATTTTTTAATCTAAATATATTTTTAAATAATAGAGAATAAATATTATACTTTTTAGAAGTTGTAAATTTACTTAGAAATTAAAAATATAATAAATTGAAAAATTCATGATAAAAGATAAATATTAAAATTAAAATATTTATGTTTTAATAATATGAAGTGGCATCGTTCCAAGTCCCAACACTAAACAACTCCAATTATGATAGTTGGAATATCAAAATGAAAGCTCTCTTTGGTGCTCATGACGTTTGGGATCTCGTATAAAATGGCTAAAATGAGGCACAAAATGAAGATGCACTTACGCAAGATCAAAAGACAACTCTGAAAGATTTAAGAAAGAGAGACAAGAAAGCTCTCTATCTTATCTATCAAGCCTTAGATGAAGATGGTTTTGAGAAGATATCAGATGCAAAATCCGTAAAGCAAGTATGGGAGAAGTTGCAGATTTCTCACAAAGGAGAAGAAAAAGTGAAGAAAGTACGTCTTCAAACTTTAAGAGGTGAATTTGAATCCTTACATATGAAAGGGGGAGAGTTAGTCTCAGATTACTTCTCTGGAGTTTTGGTTGTTTCAAATCAATTAAAAAGAAACGGTAAAAAGCTAGAAGATGTAAGAATCATTGAAAAGATTCTCCGCTCATTAGATCCGACGTATGAGCATATTGTTGTAACTATCGAAGATACTAAAGACTTAGAGAAAATGAAGATTGAGCAGCTTCTAGGCTCATTACAAGCCTATGAAGAGAAGCATAAGAAGAAGCATGGAATCACTGAGCAACTCCTCAAACTACAGCTCAAGGATATGCATGAAAGCCAAGGCAATAAAAGAAATCAACGTGGCCGTGGCAGAGGCAAAAGTCATGGACGAGGTGGAAGCCATGGTCGTGGACAAGGTTGGAGTTCTTATAATAACAACTTCAACAACTATGAGAAAGGTGAAAGTTCTATAAGAGGTCGTGGGAGAGGCAATCCAAATATGGACATTATGCATCAGATTGTAGAGCTCCCAACAGTAAGGTTGAAGAAAAAACCAATTATGTAGAAGCAAAGATCGAAGAAAAGACAGTGTTACTATCATGCAGAACCAATGTTGAAGATCAAGGAAGTACTTGGTACCTTGATACTGGTGCAAGCAACCATTTGTGTGAAAAAAGAAATATGTTCGTGGAACTCAACGAATCAGTGGCTGGCAAAGTTTCCTTTGGTGATGATTCAGAAGTATCAGTAATAGGAAAAGGTAACATTCTTATTCGTGCTAAAGATGGTAGTCATCAGTTAATTTCTGATGTCTAT
>CATIWM010271722.1:0-19807 GCA_949671775.1 Mallotus repandus
TCTGGGCTTTCAATGAGGACCTAAATGATAGTAAATTCACAAAATTAAGCCCAATAACAAAAACAAGATTATTATTAAATAACACACTGAATTAAAATAAAATACACAATAATAAAATCATAAACATTAATATTTATAATAAAATTGACATAAAATATATATATAAATATGAGTTATCAGTGATCATGCCTCTGGTGCATGTGATCATGAGCCTCGGGCACGTGCGCACATTTGCACATGATCATGGACTTAGGAGTGTGATCACACACCCTTGCTCGTGATCACTCACTCTTGCACGCATCAAGTGGCCTTCCTAGGCTCTAATCACACAATTATAGGGGTGTTTTTTAAGGTTTTTGGGACTTTCGGATGTGTTTTCGATGTTTGTTTTATCAAAATCAGTTTCCGTTTTCACGCGTGAGCAAAATGTGTTCGGGTGTGATCACGTGCTATAAATTTGCTCACGTGCTAATTTTTGGGGTTATGCGCACTATTATGGGGTCACTTTTGGAAGTTTTTAGGGCTTACGGACATGTTTCCAATGTCCGTTTTATCAAAATTGGCTTCCAATTTTTAAGGCTTACGGACATGTTTCCAATGTCCATCTTATCAAAATCGACTTCCAATTTTCACAAAATTGAACTCCAGTCTCATAAGTCGAACATCGGTCTCATGAGTTGCTCATTTTGAGCAACGTTTGCTTGAAATGAGCGACTTACCAATCCAATAATTCATAGTTCATGAAATCGGGGTGCAACTTAACGATTCGGAGATCAATTTTGCTTTCTGAAGGCTTGGTTTAATTTTTTTAGACTCTCAGCATGCTTCAGAGGAGGTACAAATGAACAGACACTTGTCATATTCAGAGGAATATTTTCATCAGTGGACATTTTTGGGGACAGTCAAAATTCAATGTATGATAGTTGCCCCCTGCTTCATGTGTGTTGCATAGCCTCCTAGCGCTGATGTCAATACATACAAAGCAATGCAGAGATGCCAAACAGTTTTCTAAGGAGAGAGGCACTTACTTCAGTGATGTGTTATCTTTGGACGTCTATCTGGTTTTTATTATTTGTGATTTGATATTCATTGTTGCTTGATTGTTTGGCTATCATGCAGAGTGTAGTTTGGGACGCATGTAATATGCAATTTGGGGTTCACATAAGAATGCAATTCAGGGATCACACAGGATGCGATTTCGGGATTCATACATGATGCAATTTTGGGATTCACGTAAAATGCATTTTTAGGATTCATGCAAGATGCATTTTTAGGGTTCGCACAAAATGATAATGATATATGCGAGATACGAGATCCAATGTGAAATGCTAGATGTATAATGCAATTTTAAATATATGTGAAATGCAAAATTCATGATGCATTTTTAGGATTCACGCAAAAATGAATGTAAGTTTCACACGAACGTGGTAGTGATGCTTTTTTTTTCAAGCAAAATGATGTAATTTGGGATGCACGCAAAATGATGCATTTCGTGATACACATAAAGATGCATATTTCACACAAGATGATTCAAGTAAGTGAGACCAGCACATAATGGTGATATGCAACTAGGCACATGATATGCAAGCATGCGTATGCAAATGTAACAACCACCCTTTTGGGCGTCGTACTTGATACTCCCTAACAGTAACAAGGTCTTAACACTCTCTAACAATGTTAAGGGATACTTAACACTCTCTAGGAGTGCTAAGGGGTTTACTAGCAATGCTACCCTCATCTGATGATGGTTTTTGGTAGTCCTAGGATCACCTAATTGGTGTCAACGTCTCCTTTACCTATTCAGGGTTGTTAGGTAGCACTTCGATTGCCTAATTGGTGTCATGCAAAGTAGCAATGCTACCCTCACCTATTAGGGTTTTAGGTAGTGCTACTATCACCTACTTGGTGTCGTGTAAAGTAGCAACGCTACCCTCACTTGATTAGGGTTTTAGGTAGTGCTACAATCACCTACTTGGTGTCGTGCAAAGTAGCACCCTCACCTGGTTAGGGTTTTAGGTAGTGCTACGATCACCTGCTTGGCGTTGTGCAAAGTAGCAACGCTACCCTCACCTATTAGGGTTTTAGGTAGTGCTACGATCACCTACTTGGTGTCGTGTAAAGTAGTGATGCTACCCTCACCTGATTAAGGTTTTAGGTAGTGCTAAGATCACCTACTTGGTGTCATGCAAAGTAGCAATGCTACCCTCACCTGATTAGGGTTTTGGGTAGTGCTACGATCACCTACTTGGTGTCGTGCAAAGTAGCAATGCTACCCTCACCTATTAGGGTTTTAGGCAGTGCTACGATCACCTACTATATGTCACAAAAAGTTAAATTATGATTGTGCTTGGTGCAGTTGTGATTGTGATTGGTGTGTTTATGATTTGTGTTTTCTTAACTTTTTAGTTTTGTAGCATAATTCTTATTAAATGTTCTTATATGTGCTTTTTCAATCTCGATCGTTGCTGGAGAGTTTTGGATTTTTATTGGTTGGTTACAACTTAAAGTTATACTTTTGTTTTAATCTTCTAGTAGATGCTTCTTGATCTTGATCAGCGATGATGATTTTTTGAGTTTTTATTTAGCGAGTTACAGCTCAAAGTCCTTAGAAGGCATTTATGAACATGTGAGCATGAATTTATTATTACTTTGTTTGAAATTTTTATTCTTGAATTTATGCATTGAATTAGTCATGGTTAATTGAGTACTTCTATTCTTCAGTTCTTACAATTGATTAATTAATGCCAAGAGTTGTATGTGTTAGAGCATTTGAGCTGTCGTAACTATGATAACCTTGAGTTGATGCTTATCTCAGGAATTCAAAAACATGATCCATAACTCGTGGTCAAGACTGTTTGTGTTACCAAGTGGAGAGCAAGCTTCTCAAGTGAATTTTTGAAGAATGTAGCGAGATAAAACTTATAAAGAATGTAGATGAATAGAATAAATTTCGATTATTAAGAGGTTTTTGAGCAAGAAAGTGATAACCGACCATACATTATTTATTTTTGTGTTGGGATTTCCTTTCTTTGGTACCCCCTGCAGTTCCCGTGTTAAAAGCATGGATATCTCCAAAAGGTTGCACAAAGATTTATTATTATTATTATTATTATTTATTCTTTTTTTCTTTACTTTCCCTACATTTATTTTCATCTTTCTCTTCTCAAGCATTCCCCGCCTTCTATCACTCAGCGTCAATGCCGTCAAGGAGTTCTTTGAATACTCGTACTCAATTTTAAGCATTGGAGTACGTGAATATGGTCTTGAGATCACTAGCCTCTCTGAAAGTTATCTTGATAACTGTAATTTATTTTGTTCATCGACGTCCTTTATAGGTTTTGTCTTATATGTTCTTCATCCATCCAGGTGGTAGGCAAGCATTAGATTAATTTAAGTTTAGAAAGTCCTATTGTAGAGCTATTGATCATGCTTAGGAAATCATGAAATGAGCATTTAAGGAAGATTATAAAATTTAAATCAACTCACTCGGTTCTGATATATGTAATTCATAGCAAAGATGAAGTTTGCAAAAATGCAAGAAAATAGCCGTTATTATTTTTATTTTATTTTCAATGTATGGATGCTAATGTAGATGCATGTATTAGAGAAAGAAGGAAGAGGGCACTCCCCGGTTTAGAGGTGGTGACGATGGTGACACTTGTCAATTTTTTATATTTTCTGTTCTTCCTTGTTGTTGTCATTTCTGTTGACTTGTTGATGTTGTTGTTGTTGTGTAATGTACGCTTTAAAACTATAGCCCTTACTATATTCTTATGGTTGTAGCTCTTGCTATGTTGTGTGACCCTTATTGTGTTGCTTTATGAGCGGTGTTCTCCTTTACATGCTTGAATTTACTTTAACTTGCACGGTTGCTTTAGCTTCCCCTTTGTTGCACTGCTTATGTTGATTTGATGTTTCTTGCTTTTACTCATTAGCGCAGTTTCTCTTCCCTCCCTTTTGGTGGTCTTGCGGTCTATGCTGAGAGGGCTTTGTGCTTTTAGCCTTGTTTGACAATCTTATTGGGATATGGCAATTACTACATTGTAGAGCTTTTGTTGTAGTGACTGTAGCCCTTGCTTTAATGACTGTAGATCTTGCCATAGCATCTATTGCTCTTGTTGTGATTATAGCTCTCGTTATGGTGTCTGTAGCCCTTTTTGTACTGACTGCGGTTCTTGTTATTACTATTGCAGCCCTTGTTGTAGCGCCTGTAGCTCTTGTTGTGATTGTAGCTCTTACTGTGTCGCGTGTAGCCCTTGCTATAATGACTTTAGTTCTAGCGATGATGACTGTAACCCTGGGTAAAATAATTGTAGCTATGGCTGTGATGACTATAGCACTACGATGAGGATTGTAGCTTTAGCTGTGATGGCTGTAGCTCTAGCTGTGAGGACTATAGCTCTGGCTGTGTTGACTATAGCTCTGGTTGTGAGGATTGCACTCTAGTTATAAGGACTGTAGCTCTAGCTGTGAGGACTGTAGATTTAGCTATGAGGACTGTAGCTCTGGTTGTGATGATTGTAGCTTTGGCTATGATAATTGTAGCTCTGGTTGTGATAACTATAGCTCTAGCTGTGATAATTATAGCTCTTATTGTGATGACTGTAGCTCTGGCTGTGAGGACTGTAGCTATGGCTGTAAGGACTGTAGCTCTAGTTGTTTGCCTTAGCACTTGTTGTATGTGTTGTTCTAGTTGTAGCTCTTGCTATTTGATTTCAGTACTCGTTGTCTATATAGCTCTAGCTATCTGTGTAGCTCTAGCTGATATGATTTTAGCACTTACTGTTTATGTAGCTCTAGCAATCTAATTGTAGCTCTAACTGTCTGATTTTAGCTTTTGTTGTCTATGTAGCTCTAGTTGTTTAGTTTTAGCTCTTACTATCTATGCAGCTCTAGCTGTTTGATTTTAGCTCTTGCTGTCTATGTAGCTCAAGTTGTCCGACTTTAGCTCTTGCTATCTATGTAGCTCTAACTGTAGCTCTTGCTATGGCATTTGTAGCTCTTACTGTAGTGTCAAACTAGGCTTTTGGAGCTGAGGTTTGTGTCTTATCAGGTATAAATCTTTCCTTACTTGAGTCTGCTTACTGCCCATGTAGATGCTTGGCCCCTAAGCGTGCTTATATAGATTTATGGTATCTTTTAGCAGTCCTCATCTTGATGTGGTAAGCTTTAGACTTCCTTGAGCATTCTAATCTTCCTTGAATGTTTGGGTTTATGGCTCCTTGGTGCGTCCTTTTTATCATATTCCTACTTGTGATGCATGTTTCACATTTCTGAGGTGCTTCTATAGTATTTAAGTTAATCTTGTGGTGGCTTTTGGGCAAGGTATGTTGGTTTTGAATTTTTGGGTTTCAAGCTTATAGGTCTTGTCATTTGCTTAGGGATTGCACCAGAACCATGACTAAAGCTAGCCTTTGGGAGGTAAAGGAGTTTTGTGAGGGGCCACCAATGAATGTTGAAGAAGTCAGAAATTTCATGAGCATCCATGGTTACTCATTGATTCCACTGATGGATGGTATATGCAAATGCACTCATGTATGCATTTTGGTGATGCTAATAGTTGCACCCTATTATGATATATGCATGTAGACTAATACCAACAAGATGTTAGTGATGGACAAAGGGTAACTATTTAACTTTTTCTATAGTATGTGCGTGGATGTGTGTATGTATGTGATGTAGATGACTATGCTATATGATGAGATTCATGTGCGAGTGTGTGTATGAAGGGAATAATGACAATCATGTTGTTTGATGAAGAAGCTTGTTCGTCTTTACACGATGCATGGAATGTTGATAATTATATTGCATGATGGGGAAAAGTGGGTTTTTTTTAAGAGGAATGATCAATATGCACAATGCATGAAATTTCAATGATTGTACATCATATTAACAGAAGAGGATTATCCCTTGGTGCCATTTGAGAGAATACATATGTGTAAGTAATTGTACATCAAGAAGAAAAAGAGGAAATACGAGTGTTTATGCATGCGTGTATGTAGGTGGGAATGCAAGTGCTCGTACATGCATGTAAGAAATGCTAATGGTTCTTACCATTTATTTGAGATGAAAGTCTTTTGTTTTATGAAATGTCTGCACATAAAAGGACATGTGACTTATATGTGCACATACAGAGTACTAAATATATTTCAAGGTGAGAGGAGATTGTGCTATTCTTTAGAGTATGTGAGTGAATGCATGTATGAATGATGATTATGCTATGTCAATGCATGTATGCATGATGAATGAAGAGTAGCTCATTTCCCTGAGACATGTGTGCATATGCATGGGGTGAAAATGGTCATAACATGTATAAAGTGCATGTGATTATTCTTTGAAGTGAAAGATAAATTGACATGTCTTCCAATACAGAAGAATGTAATGCATGATTATATTTTATGAGAATATGATGCATGTTGGATTCCCTAAATATACGGTGTGTGAGTGTATATGATGAGGGTGGTCATGTTATTGCGTAAAAGATTAGTAATGATTTTTTTTTTGAAATACCGATGCAAGTGCACACATGTGTGGAGTATGCAAATGTATATGCTTATGTAATGTGAATCATTATGCTTTGTGATGAGGAAGTTTTGGTCATGTATGCAGGTACGCACATGTGATGTCAATGGAAATGAAGTATTGATGGTGATGCCATATCTCAATGGGGACAATTATTTTATTTTTTGATGCATATGTACGGATGCATACATGCACATAGCATTAATAATGATAAAATCATATACTTGTAGAAGCATGTATGTGAGGGATGCTAGTGATTATGCTATATGATGAAATGTAAGATTAATTGTCATTCTAAGACATATGTATGTGTGCAAATGAATGATTATGTTTTATGAAGATAAGATAATTGCCCATTTTCTTAAGCCTATATCTTGATGGAAGATGACACTGGACCTCTTTTTTTTTTTTTTTGAGGCACATGTACAATGCGTGTATGCATGGAATGATGATGGTATTGCTATATAGGGAAGAGTAACATTTGACTTGCTCTCTCAGGGTATGCATTGTAATGTGCATGTAATGCAGATAAGTATGTTATATAATGGAGGTGAGTGTTGGGCTCTAAATTGTTTTCTTTTTTCTTTTTTTCAATGTTAAGGTAAGAGGAGTTTATTTGAAAGATTAGATCGAGGCCGTTTAAGGAGAGTTAGACAATTAGTGATTCTTGACCGGAGATACTAGGAACAATGTTGATAGCAAGAGGACCAACTCATTTAGGGAAAAAATTAGAGATCTCAATGATAGCATACTGAGCTAATGGTTATTTAAGAGGTTTAGAGTTTTTATGATAAGAGTGTGGTGGCCATTTAAGAGGTTTAGAGTTTTTAAGATAAGAGTGTGGTAGTTTGTTTATTGCATAGGTGGTTCTTTGGACCAGTAAGGGTAAGCGCAGCATTGGGGAGCCCATTACAAATCTTTATTTGAGAAAGGTGAATCACGTTGGAAGAGAATGGGTTAACAATTAGCTTAGACTTTATTTGAAAATAAGGAAGACTTGCATTGAAAGTAAGCTTCAAGTTTTGGGTGGCTTTAAGTAAGCATGTGTCATGGTGGGAAAATGGGTCTTTTTGAATTTTTAAATGACCATTAGCAGTGATTAGTAGATCCTTGGTTTGCACCTGTGAGTTTCAATGTGCCTTGGAGAGCATTGAGATTTAATGAGGCTAATGTACAACCAGCACTTCGAGCAGCTTAAGCATTTTAAACTGAAATGGCATGATTAACATCCTTGTTACGTTTTCATGGGAACCAACTTAAAAGTGTGCGATGCAAAATGCAAATTCGGCTGCTCACTTATTTTTAATCTTTATAATCTAATGATGAATCGAAGAATGGCTTCTAGCAAGTATTCATTCAAGTACATGCCTCATATTAGTATTTCTTTTCTGCCCCCTTTTGCTTAGGCAGTTCTATGCACCTAGTTGTTCTTTTATCTTTTATTCTTTATTTTCTCTTTTTTTCATCATTTTTTTCGAATGAGGCTGTTGTATGAATTGAATACTTTATGAAGTGAGTAAAGATAATCAATAGATTATAAAGTAATGACAGACAAAGGATTTAGCATTCTACAAAGATGTCTGATAAACCACATAAATATTCAGCACTAGCAAAATATTAAAAGAAGAGTTCATTATTTACATCAGAGAGGAGTTTCATTATTCTTCTTCATTCTAACTGCGATATGACTTTCACTGAGGATAATTTTCTATGGTTCTCCTTCACTTTTCTTTCTCATGATTATTAGATGCAAGTTTGCTGAGGATTGATGGGATTTGTGAAGCAAGTGCCCTATTACTTCCATGATATTCATGTGTCTAAGAGGAGGTAAGGTCTATGTCTGAGGGTGGTTGTAGTGAGACTGGATAGTTATGGAGTGGTTCATTTTTGGTGTGGAGTAGATCTCTGTATTTGGGTAAAGGGCTAGTTTTGACATAAGGACTTTCTTCTAAGTCCTTAAGTTTCATAGAGACTATCAGATATTAAACTATGCGTTCAATGGTATAACATTCATTAGTGGTGTGTCCTGGCATTTGGTGAGAGTGGTAGTATATGTTAAGGTCTATTTGGGGTGGCATTAGATTTGGTAGTGTTTTTTGTTTACAAGGTTTCACAAGGTTTCTTTGTTAAAGCATTTTGAAGATTTTGGAGAGAGGTTGGTTGAACTTTGAATATTTTCTAAAGGTTGGAGGAAGATTAACTATAGGCAATTCTCAGAACTCTGGATGTAATTTATTATAACCCACTGTGTTCTGGTTAATCCCTCTTGGTCCTTTAGCTTCATGATCTCACAAGAACTTGTTCATAAGTGTAAAAAGCTTATTAAAGCCTTCGATCATGGTGTTGGTGTTTTCTTTCATCAGAACCTCAAGCTAAGCGGTCCTGCAGGATAGTTTTTGAATTTCCATTATCGATTCGGATTCAGCTGCACTTGCTATCTTGGAAGAGGATTGTACACAACCTTTTGGTAAAATTTGCAATCATCCTCAATGCTCATGACTTCTCTCCCCTTGTTTGACTCAGAATTAGGAGTGTCAGTCTTGCCACTTAAGAAAATCATCTCAACTTTGAGGTCTGGGGTTTGGTTAAGGATATTCTTGATTTTAGTCTGAATAATGGTCTTGATTTTAACTCAAAGGATGTTGATTAAGCCTTCATCAGTTATGAATTTCTCTATGTGCTCTTTGAGTAGGTCATCTAGACTTTGAATCCCAGATTGCTCGGTCATTTTGAATTCTAATCATTTCTGACTCTCCCTTTAGGGTTACTTTTAGGGTTTATGGCTGTAGAAATGATGGGATTAGTTCAACTACCATGAAATGCATGTATGAGTACAATTGTGAGATGTATGCATGGATTCATAATGTTACTCAAAAGGATAAGATTAGTGTGAGGAACAAGGATAGCATGAATGCATGTTATATTATGCGCTACGAGATATTTATTGATGTATGGAGCCTTATTAGGAATGCATATGATGTTCTTTGAAGCGAAAACCCAATAATAGAGAAAGGGTTAGTAATCAATAAGATAAGCTAAAAGAAAGAATTATGGATGGTTGTCATGCCATAAGCTGTAGAAGAGTCATCATGTGTGCATGATGTGTCCATATAAAGGGACAGGGTGAGAATATATGCATGGGATGTCTATACAAAAATACAGGAAGGCTGCAGAAAACCATGGTTAGTGTATGCTATTTACATGTAAGCTAGTTAGTATTTCCTACACAGGGAACAAACCATACACATGTAAGCTCTCACTTCTAACCTTATTGCTCCACGTGATTATTCAATGTCTTTCTTAGGTGGGTTTTGACCCAATAGTCAGCATGAGACTATGGTTTCATTCTTTGACTAGGTTGCTTTGATTTGTATTGATAAGAACCAAGAGGTAAACTAAGAAATGATGCTCAAATGTACTCGAGGTAAGCGTATAATGTCAATGTGAGGACCAGTCATTGGGTCATAAATGGCGTCTATAGTCCTTACACACCCGCATGTGTAGGGGCTACAGCCAACAAGAGGGGTCCATTTTCATGGCCCCATATTGATATTCGATATGTTTACCAAGAGGCATGAAAGTATTGTTTGAGAGTTTACAATTTGATTCTTTCAAAACAAACGTCTGCAAGCTAGTCAAATTCCTAACCCATCTGTTTGATCTGATAAGGAAAAATGGGCGACGCTCGTAGGATCTATCATCGAAAGATATTACTATTCTCCAGTTCTCATAAGCTCTTCATACTGAGATGAATGATTCTTATAATTCTTTGCACATCGGGCTTATGCAAGCTAAACAAGGATCACACAGTCTAAGTGTGAGCAATCTGAGAACAAACATAATGACATCAACCAATGATAGAAACTAAAAGTGTCATAGCATTTATGAATGTTAGGTCAAATGGACAGCATCAGAGCTAGCATGCAAAGCTTGGTGGGATCCTAGTGGAGATTTCTATTGGTTTATTTACATGGGCTGAGTCAAGGGTATAAGGCTAAGGGCTCCTTTAGCGAGAATGCTCCCCCGCCCCCATGACTAGGGTTATAGACTCTGATCAGTGAGTCTATCATTATTTTAATAACTCAGGTCACGCCCCTTAAGGACTTGGGTCACAGACTCTGGTCAGATGACTCTAGTGAAACCATGAGTAAAGGCTAAAGGTTACAAATCTGAATCGGTCACCCTATAACTCGTGTGGAACCACAATGGATCACTTTTATCATTGTCAACTGATAGGGACCAAGAGTGCACACGTGATTGTGTAGTGCAAATCCAATGGTGAAGGGCTCTATATGATTGAGTATCATGTAATCAGAAATAGTTATTTTTGAATTTTCTCTGTCACCAGAGTCCCCAGTGGAGTCGCCACTGTGAGTGACCGAGGATGTGATTTTGAGGATTCCGAGGGACATGGTAACTTTACCGAATGGGATGTTTATTCCGTTTACAGAACATGGACTAGTCATTGGTCTTGGGGGGATACAAGATGCTTTGTGTTTGAAGTCTCCACCTGGTTTTTTGAAAACCAGGAAAAGATGAAAGGGATGGCATCGGGTCACTTAACGAGTATCATCCCCAGCAGAGATTATGAGGCCGGGAGATCTCATCTACTTTTTGACTATTTCTCATTTTAATGCTCAATATATGGCTACTGCAGCACCTTAGTTTTGGTAATGGCAATTGATATATATACATTCACATAAGCACATTGATAATAACGGAAAGTATGAGAAATTCAGCATAATTATTTACAAGGCTTTCCTAGTAAATACATTCGAGAAAGGAAAAGAAGATTACGGGAATGTAAATTTAGTAAATACCTGCAAGATAGAGGTTAACGAAACTATGTACAATTCCATCTATTCATCCACTCGGACAGCATGTAAGCATAATAAAGATGATTAATGAATCATAAATGATTAAATAGATGCTTGTAGTTTATGCTCTTGCAAGAATTATTATAAAGCATTTCCAAATGATGAGATAAATAGTAAATGATGATGATTGCATCATTGGACTGCAATATTGAAGCTCTAGCTTAAATATAGAGCATTCGTGTTTATTGAATGCATATTGATGCAAAATGATGATTTATTATGTGTAAAAAAAAGCAAAAATTATTCAATCAGCATGCAAGTTGCCAGTCTCATCACACAAATCACAATAATTTCTCAACTACTGGCAATAATAAAGTAAAATGCAATATAGTAAAATAAATGTGCAAAAATGATTATTTTGTCCTCAGATTCAACTGAGCTTGTTTTTGAGTTTTTAAAGCTTTAGCTTCGTGGGATTTTAAAGCTTTCCACGTCAAAAAAGACGTGTAGAATGTAAATTCGTATAACTTTGAAGCATGCTTTGACAAAGATGTGGATGGGTTTGGTTCAAAGCGGTCTAAAAATTTTATAAAAAATGTGGAAGGTGAGCTAAAAATGTGTGAATTTGGACTCCTGAGTCTTCAATTTGATAGTGTTTCAGTGTGTGTAGGCTCCCCCGGCTCTTGCCTTTTCCTCCTCGGCTCTAGCCTTGTCAAAATGGGCAGTAGTGACCCCTATTTATAGGGAAAAAAGCCTAGAAATGTGTGAAAAGTAGGGAAAATGCACATGATCACAACTCTGGTGCGCGTGATCATGGACTTGGGCGCATGATCACGCACAATGGGAGCGTGATCACACGCTCTGGTGCATGATCACACGCTCTTGCATGCATCAAATGACCTTCTCGGGCTCTGATCGTGTTGTTTTTAGGGGTGCTTTTCAAGGTTTTTGGGCCTTCCGGACGTGTGTCAAAAGTCTATTTTGTCAAAATTGGCTTCTATTTTCATGCATGAGCAAAATGTGTTCAGGTGTGATCACGCGCTATAAATTTGTTCACACTCTACTTCTCGGGGTTACACATACTATTCTGGGGTTACTACCTGAAGATTTTAGGGCTTATGGACATGTTTCCAATGTCTGTTTTATGAAAATCAGCTTGTGATTTTCACAAAGTTGAACTCTAGTCTCATGAGTCAAACACCGATCTCATGAGTTGCTCGTTTTAAGCAATATTTGCTTGAAATGAGCGACTTACCACTCTGATAATTTGTAGTTCATCAAATTGTGGTGCAACTTAATGCTTCGGAGGTTTATTTTGCTTTTTGAAGGCTTGGTTTAATTTTTCAGACTCTCAGCATGCTTCAGAGGAGGTATAAATGAACAGACACTTATCATGTTTGGAGGAATGTCTTCATCAATAGACCTTTTTGGGGACAATCAAAATTCAATATATGACAGCTGCTTATTTGTGCTGGACATGAGTATCATATTTTGTTTCTATCATTCATTTTATTGATTCTGGATGTTCTTACTCCTTTTCCTTGACAAATTTAGGCTTATGAGTTTGGAGTGCTCCCCCTTCCTACTGTCAAGCATTTTTTTAAGGGTGACTTTCCACAATGTCCACAATGGATCAAGAAGACTTTTGATATGATTGAGAGTCCCATAAAGGCAAGGGATTTCATGAGCAGGTTGACCTATGGCCAAGTATGGTGGATGTTTTATCCTAATTTTCTCATTCCTCGGTGATCTTTTGCTTATTTTATTCCTTTAAATATATTTGTGCTCATTTTTGATTGTCAAGAGAGGACTGGTCATCAAAGATGGCAGTAGCTTAGTGCTTGGCATAGAGGAGGGTCATATTGACCATGTGTGGTACTTAGGCAAGCGAGTCCATCTTTGGTGGGATTGACCATTTAAGAGAAACTCCATGTCACTCCCCTTGGTGATATATTCTGGGTTGAGAGTTCAATGGAGAGGAGCTTGCTAGAGCTGAGGTAGGGTATCCTTATGAGGGTATTTAGAGCATGCGAACTTCTCTTATATGGCTACCTTGATCCCATAGCTGATTGATATTATAGCCAATGATTTCGTTCCACCGCCTCCACCTCCTCAAGTAGATCCTACACAGCCTTTTGGTTTGAGAGCCAAGACTTCGCGAGCATCCCAAGATCGTTCTACTTCCAAGGTAGCATCTTTTGATCTAATATATTTCTTAACTTTTCCTTTTCATGTTTCTGTACAAGCATGTAACACACTTTATTAGTGATAACTTGTAAATGACATGGGTTATGATAGCTTATCAGCAATGACGGGGATCTTATCGAAAGAGAAAAGGTTCTTCTCACTTTAATGAGGAGTATACTTATAAGACTAATGTAACAGCTTATGCTAGTGGTGTGGCATCTGGTGGTTCAGTCTTCAGTGACCTGGTGAACACAGTGCCCCCAATGTTGTATGGATTGTCAATTATAGGAGCTGGGACGTGCTTTCCTTTACCTAGGCCTGGCACACTTGCAAACACTACTCATGTCAGTCTTTTGACTTTATTGGGGACTTTTCTTTCTTCATTTTGTTTGTTATCTGACTTCTTTGTTAATTTTGTAGGTGCCTATTTCTATTGCGACCAGCGTGCAAGACTATTTCATGGAGTTCACTGGCGCACAGAACATACCTCCACTTTATTGACTGTTTATTGTACCTATTTTATGCAAATACATATGCCTTTATGAATGCATGAAAGTAATTTATGATGTTTATATAATGCAAAGTTAGCCATGAGTAGGAGAAGGACCGCGTATCTTAGAGTGACCATGTTAGGCAGCTGGAGCGGGAGCTAGTCGCTTTTTGCATGGATCAGGATGATGAGGCTCCTGGCCCGGATGGCAGAGATGCCTAAGTGGATTTAGCTTTTGCTTACAATGGTGGCCATGGCAGATGTAGTTATTTGGGAGACTAGGTATAGGCTTTTGGCTGCAATTGCTTTATTGTTATATCATTTTCCCGATATCAGAGACTCTAGGTGTTGTTTTTAGGCATCTATCTGATATGTTGTATTTTGTAGCACTTGTTTGTGTCATGTGACTTGTTATGTCCTTGATGGCTGACTTTGTGTGTCTTTAACTAACTGACTTGCATGTTCTCTTATGATGAATGTGCCATGTGAATGTATGCATGATGAATGTGCCACATGATGCATGGTACCTTATTTCTCATCCTAGGACATGTACATGTGTGTAGATGAATAAAATAAGATAATTTCTAATTTTGAGTTTATGTATGGATGTATTTAATGATCTTGATGCAAGATGACACTGGGACTTTATTTATGTTGAAGTCGCATGTACGATGCATGTATGCATGGAATGATGATGGTATTGCTATGCAAAGAAGAGTAACATCGACTTGCACTTGTAGGGTATACGTTGTGATGTGAATGTAATATTGATGAGTATACAATATGATGAAGGTGAGTGTTGGACTCTAAATTATTTTTTAGCTTTTTAGGAATTAAGGTAAAGGAGCTTTGTTTAGAATATCGGATCAAGGTCCTTTAGGGAGAGTTAGACGATCTATAGCTCTTAGTCATAGTAACTAAGATTGGTATTAATAGTAAGAGGATCAACACATCTGAGGGAAAAACTAGGGATCTTGATAATGGTGCATTGAGTTAACGACCATATAAGGGTTCTAAGTGTTAGGCATAATGCAAACTCAATAGCTTGTCTATTTATACTCTTTATAATCTAATGATGAATTAAAGAGTGGCTTACAACAAGTATTCATTCAAGTACATGCCTCGTATTATTATTTCTCATATGCCCTCTTTTGCCTAGGTGGTTCTATGCACCTAGCTAGGCTTCCTTTTTTTTTTTTGAATGAGTCTATAGCAAGAATTGAATGCTTATAGCCTTAATGAAGTGTGAAGTGAGTAAAGATTATCAATAGATTATAAGATAATGACAAAAAAGGAGCTTAGCATTAACCACAAAAACATTCAGCACTAGCAAAATAACAAAGTTAAAGTTCACTATTTTTATTTGGCTATTACATCCAAACAGATTTTATTGGTCTCCTTCATTCCAGTTTCTTTGATACTATGTGTTTATGACTTTCACAGAGGATAAATTCCATGGTTCCCTTTTGCTCTCCCTTTTTATCATAATCAGATGTAGGATTCTAAAGGGTAGGTGGGATTTATGAGGTAAGTGTTCTATCACTTCCTTGAGATTCACATGAACCAAAAGAGATGATGTATGGCTTTGAGGGTGGTTGCGGTGTGATTGAATAGTTGGGTAGTGATTTATTTTTAGTGTAGGGTATGTCTCAGTATTCAGGCAAAGAGTTCTACTGGAATTTTTTGAGGCACATTTGGTATTTTCTAAGGATCATCAATTTTTTCAGAATCAATAAAGTCTTGGACTACAGTTTTTAGAGTTCTACAGTTATCAGTGGTGTGGCCAGACATTTGATGGAAGTGACAGTAAAGGTTTAGGTCAATTTGAGGGGGTAATTGGTTTGGCAACCGTTTTAGTTCTCGAGGCTGCAGAAGGTTCTTTTATTGAAGCCATTGGAATACCTTGGAGAGAGGTTAGTTGAACTCTATGTATTTTCTATAGGTTGAATGGAGGTTAACTGTAGGTGGTTCTAGGAACTCTGGATGTAATGGATCATAACCCATTATACTCTGAAAACCCATTTTTGGACTTTTGGCTCCATCTGAATGAGAACAAAAAGGTTGTTTGGAGCAATCTTATATGAGCTCATTCATGAGCATAAGAAGTTGATTAAAGCCTCTAGTAAGGGCATTAGTGTTTTTCTTTACTAGAACCTCAAGTTAAGTGATCCTATAGGCCAATTCCTAGATCTTCATTCTTGATTCATATTTGTCGATGCTTGCTACCCCTAATGAAGATTATGGAAGCTCTTCTTAGTAAAACTCATAATCATCTTCAGCATCTTCAAGCATGCTTAAGACCCCTTTTCCCTTGTTTAACTTGGAATAAGGAGTGTTGGGTGCCCCCTTGTCATTAGGAGTGCCACTTAAGAGGATTATCTCATCCTCGAAACCTGAGGTTTGATTGAGGATGGTTCCAATTTTAGTTCGAAGGATGGCCTTGATTTTAACTCTGAGGATATCAATTAAGCCACCATCAGCTGCAGATTCCTTCTTATGCTCTTTGAGGCTTTGATTCCCAAACTGCTTGGCCATTTCAAATTCTAACCGTTCCTGACTCTCCCTTTGGGGTTGCTTTGAGGTTTGTGGCTACAGAAATGATGGGGTTAATGCAATTATTATGAAATACATGAATGAGTTCACACATTATAAAATGCATGTATGGTGTAATGTAATAAAATGTATGCATGATTGCAATTATTATGAGATATATGCTTCAATGTAATTATTATAAAATGTAAGCAATGTTATGCAAAAGGATGAGAGATCAATGTAAATAATGAAGGTGTCATAGATGCATTTTATGCCATGTGTTGCAAGGGATTTATTAGTGCACGTAGCCTTATTAGAAATACATACGGTGCTTTTTAAAAGAAAACACAACAAAAGAGAAAGGGTTAGTAATCAATAAGATAAGCTAAAAGAAAGGATCATGGATACTTGGCATGCTATAAGCTTTGAAAAAGTCATCGTGTGTGCATGATGTGTCCTTGCAGAATGATAGGATGAAAATGTATGCATTGGTATGTCAATGCAAAAATGCAGGATGGCTGTAAAAAGAATATGAGTTAGTGTACGCATGTTATGTACATGTGATAAAAAATAACTTAAGAAAACTTATTAGTATTTATGCACAGGGAACCGATTCTGAAAATGTAGGGACCGATTGTCGGGTTACGAAAGGTGTCCGTTGTCTATATGCACCTGCATGCGCAGGGCTATAGCCAACAAAAAGAATCCAAATTTATGTCCTAAATGAGCGTGAGAAATGTGTTAGGATTAGATGTCGTTTTAATTGCATTTTTGTTTCTTTTATTAATTTTTTTTTAGTTAAGTGTATGTGTGTATGAATTGTGTGTTAGTTTATTTTTAGTAATTTTTGTGCATGTAGGTAGTCAAAGGATAGTAAAGGAAAGATACATAAGGATCATGAAGATTCTGGAAGAGTCAAAGGAGCATTTAAGGCTAATTAGAGTGAATTATAGAAAAAACCTATGCATGGCCATGTGCCTAAACACACACGACTGTGCGACCTGATGGTAGCCAATCTAAACTTAAAGTTTAATTGCTAATTTTTGGGGACATGATGGAAATTTCACATGGAAACAAATCAAGGGCCTGGAGGCTAGGGTTTTATATATTTTTAGCCTCCAGAAACAAAAAGAAAATTCCATTAGTTCATTTTCCTAAGTTTTACATTACAATTTTCTTTTATCATTTTTCTTAAAGAGAATAAAGAATTCTTCTTGTTCATGTTAGTTTGGAGATTGAGCGTAAGGATTGAAGAATAATAAGCCTTCTATTTCAAAAGGGGTTTCTTCTAAACATTTGTTATTGTTCATTTCTATTTTGAATTAATGATAATGTTTATTTTCTTCTATTCTTCATCTTTGTCTCTTTTAATTAATATTGGCGGCTAAGTTCTTTGTTAGGGTTCTTATTTCAATTCAACCACATGAATATTGTAATTAAACCTAAGCCATTAATCTAAATCATGCGATTGTTATTAAACTTAATGTCTTCATAGGATTGATCACCCTTTGATTGAATTTACACAATGGAACTTGATTGAGAGATAGGTTGCATTAGATGCAAATAATAACCTATTAGAAGCTTTCTTACTTGAGAGACGTTGAAGTAACTAATATTGATTAAAGGTTAGAACTTGAAACAGGGTTAATCGAATACTTAGTAAGTGAGAGCTATAAATCTAAGATGTCAATCTACTTGGTTAATTGTAGGGTTGTCTGAGAGGAAAGCCTATGATTCTTTATATACCTTCAAATTGGATTAAGGTTAGGCATGGCTTAGGTGTTGATTGATCTTAAGAAACAGTTAAATTGGTAATATGAACTCTAGCTCTTTATATTGATTATTATTTAATTCAGATTTTCCTTGTTTAATTTTAGTCTAATTCAAAACACAATTTTTTATCGTTTAAACAAACAAACACAATTAGTATTATAGTACTCAATTTGCAATCTCCGTGGGATAATATTTATTTACTACTTGTATGATTAAATATACTTGAAGATTACACATCAGTCCCCGCATCAATATTCGATATATTTACCAAGAGGCATAAAAGTATCGTTCGATAGTTTACAATTTGATTCTTTCAATGCAAATGTCTGAAATCTAGTTAGATTCCTGATCCATCTATTTGATCTAATAAGGACAAATAGATGACATCTCATAGGTTCCATCATCGAAGGATATCACTATTCACTAGTTCTCACAGGCTATTTAGACTGAGGTTTATGATTCTTATCATTCCTCGCGTATCGGGCTTGCATGAGGTAAATAAGGATCACACTAATCTAAGTGTGATGCAGTCTGTAAGAACGGACGTAATGATGTGATAACTCATATTTATATATATATTTTATGCCAATTTTTATTATAAATATTGATGCTTGTAATTTTATTATTGTGTATTTTATTTTAATTCAATGGATCATTTAATAATAATTTCATTTTTTGCTATTGGGCTTAATTTTGTGAATTTATTGCCATTTAGGTCCTGTTCGGAAGCCCAGAGCCCATCAAGGCCCATTTTCCATTTTCATCCGGCCCTAGCCCCGTGCAGAAGCCCTCCAGACCCGTGCGTTCAGCACGGACCATGCCGTGCCCCCGTGTGCATAGAGCCGGATCAGCACGGACCGTGCAGACCGAGCCTCCCTCCGTGAAATTATGTCCAGTAGCCATTCTTGCTCTGTGTCTAGGACCCGTGTGCGGAGCTTTCTCAAGTCACGGTCTTTGCAACTTATTTCTGCCCCGTGCACATAATTACTGAAGTATATAAGGCATCTAAAACCCTAACTTTAGGGACACGAGAGGACACTGGAGAACATATTTTTTCAGCATAACAACTTGGAGAAAAACCCTGGCCGCAAAAGGAAGCTGGGAGAGACAGAAAATAGGAAAATCCAGAAGATTCAGAGACATTGTTTTGAGAGAAGATTATTACTGCTTTATTTTGTCTCTGTCGTTTTGATTAATACTATGTCTGGCTAAGTCTTTATAGAGTTTGGAATCGTGTAGCCAGAATTACTACTTGTTTGGATTCTATTCATTCCAATCTATTTTTATCAATCAATGCTTTAGATTTTGCTTTCTTGCTTGTGTTTAGTAAAGGCCTAACTGAATGCATGTTTGTGGGTGATTCTGTGACAACGAGAGTTGCACGTTTCACTAGCTCATAAAATCTAAATCACTGAGGATCCTTGATCACGAGATTAGACAAGTCCTTCGGGGAGAAATAGTTTGTTAAAGAACTTAATAAATCTAG
>CATIWM010271834.1:0-19322 GCA_949671775.1 Mallotus repandus
CCATTAACTTAAAAGACCAAAAACAGCAAACCCATAAGCTAAAACACTAAAAAAAAATTAGAAAAAGAAAGAGATTAATTACTCTGTGAAGGTCAAGAAGAGCAACGCTAGGAAGATAAAAAGAGTGTACAGAGGAGACAAAAAGAAGAGCGAAAAAGAAGAAGAAGATCGCAAAGATCCTCTTATTAGTACTACCCATCATCTATATCCTGTTGATCATCAATAAAAAAAAAAAAAGAAACGTAGAGATCAAAACAGAGAGAAACAGTGTGAATCAAAAAATTTTGTTTGTTTGTTGTTTACGTTGATAAGGCAGGGACACGAAAAAAAAAAAAAAAAAAGAAAGATATTTTGGGGAACATGAAAGAAAAAAAAATTAAATGAAAGACATTCTAGTAATTAATGAAAAAGAGGGTATTTTGGTAAATAAGGATTTTTTTTTGGCATTTATGTTAAAATCCCAATCACAAAAACAGAGGAGAGAAGAAGAAGAACAAAGCCCAAACCCATCAAACTTTGCGTGACACTTTCCCAGAAGGAAATAATTCCATTTTCAAGAAAACAAAACACACCCAACTTGAACCAAGAGCCACAAAGCAAGAAGCAACAGCTCTAGCGTGGCCTGTTCCACTCCTTGCAAATTTTCCAATTGCTTCCTTCTTTTCGCACGTCACATGAACTCACACCATCATTCAATTCTTTCTTTTGTAACAGGAGAGGCTAGTTTCTCTCTGTTTTTTCTTTTTATTATTGAAAAGAATGGCAAATTTTGCACTTACTAGTAGAGCAGAGAGCTTTTGCTTTCTTTCTCACAACACAAGCACAATCACTTGCAGACAACCTTCTTTCTTTAACAACTCTTCTCTCAAACTCAAGAACTTGCATTTATTACCCTCCAAGAGAATCTTGAAATTCAGGGTCTTGTGTAGCATTAAAGAGAAAGAGGATGTTAAAGAAAGTGAAAATGTTCCTGACGTTATCACTGGATTGCGAGTGGATGGATTGGAGCAGAATGGGACTAAAAAGGGGAGTGACAGTCGATTACAAGAAGTGGGTTTTGATTGGAATTGGCCTCCATGGAAGAGTATTCCTCAAAGATATAAACTTATTGGCACTACTTCTCTTGCTTTTGTTATTTGTAATATGGACAAGGTAGGTTTTTGTTGCCCATCTCTTAGACAATTGAATGAACTCTTTTTAATGCTGTTGTTTTCAATGATCAATGGTGTATTTGATTGGGGAAGGAAAAGGAGAACGTTTGGCTTTATCTTTGTACACTTGCAAGAGCACCACTGTCAGTGATATTTACTAGTATGCTTAGATGATTAACTGTAGTCATGTCGCAAGGAAAAGGCATAAACCGCATTTAATGTTATAAAGAAGTTCAGTTCCGTAATGCTGCTCAAGTAGTTTTTTTCTAATCCCTTCACTAAAAAATTGTGTAGGTAAACTTGAGTGTTGCAATTATTCCAATGTCTCATCAGTTTGGGTGGAATGCATCAGTGGCTGGGTTAGTGCAATCATCCTTCTTTTGGGGATATGCGTTGAGTCAATTACCAGGCGGCTGGCTATCCAAGATATTTGGTGGGAGGTTAGTTCATGATGACTTATAATATTTATCTTGCACTTCATATTTGTATCATACTTCAGATTGGTTATATAAATTGCTCGGTCTAGGTTATTTGATATGTTGATAAGTCATAGTTAGCTCTTATTTTTCATAATAATCTTCTTATGCAGGAAAGTTCTTAAGTTTGGGGTGCTAGCTTGGTCATTGGCAACAGCACTTGTCCCTTTGCTTGCTGGATTTATGCCTGGACTTGTGTTGTCGAGGGTTTTGGTATTTAGAATTTCTTTGGAACTCCTCTGCTTTACAGTTTTGTATATTTTATGTATATTTTCAAGTTTCAGTCCATATTGTGTAAACTACAATGTTGTGTAATTGAATGTTCCTTTCTTCAAACATGCTCTCTTAGATTTTAATGTCCATTATCATGCCCCGTACATGATATTTTGATTTAATTTCTCCTTCTCTAATGCTCCTCATGTAGTTTCCTTTTCTGTTTCAAATCTAGGTTGGAATAGGAGAAGGTGTTTCCCCATCCTCTGCAACCGATCTTATTGCCAGGCATGTAGAACATCATTTCTGTGATGCATAGATTGAAAAAGTAGATCATTTATTATTGTATTTCATGTCCTATTATTTGCAGAAGCATTTGGCTCAAATTTGTCCTTCACACATATTCTACTTCTGTTAGACTTCTATTTTTCCTTCTTTTTTCCTGCAGCATTGCTAATGTCCAGATTATATCCTTTTCCCTCTCCTTTTAAACAAGGGCAAACTGCTGTATTATAGAAATCCTTGTGGTCGTGGATGTCTGGAAGGAAAATTTGTTTAATCTGAAAAGAAAAATTGTAGCTGTCCTGTTTTGGTGTTTTGGATTTGTTAGGTGGTTTAATTACATGGGAAACTATTGTTTCTTTAGTGTGCACCTTCTGTGGGATGTTAACCTTCTGTGCTTGGATCATGAGGATTATTTTTGCAGTCGAGTAGAGCATCCTGATTACCTTGAACAATTACATAATATGAATAAATACATGTGCGAACACAAGAATGCAACAAAGTTTTGTCTGTCATCCCTTCAAAAATTTTCTTGCCTTTGCTTTTTTCCTGTGTTATATGCGCTTTCATTTGTCCGAGTCTTGTCCCACACATTTTGAGGTAGACAAGGCATGTCCTGTTTGTTTCGTTCTGTGCTACTGAACCTGCATTTCTTGAATCCTTAATCATACTTAACAAAAACATGAAACTTTTAAAAGATTAATTGTTTTTTCTATGCTTCTTTTTGTCTCATTCAATAGAATAACACTCAACAAAGTAAAATATTCCTGCCCCAACTGGTTTTGTACCATTGATGATAAACTTAGCAGCTTACTTAATATGTACTTCTAGTGCTGCTAGTATTACCTTCTGATAAGGACAATCTCATGACAAAGATATAATGTTCAGTTCATTTTACCCCTTTTAACATTGCCCATGGCACATGCAGGTCAATACCTTTGGAAGAGCGCTCACGGGCTGTAGCATTTGTCTTTGGAGGATTAAGTGTAGGAAGTGTTGCAGGGTAAGTTTTGTTGAATATGATTTTATTTAAGAGCTCTCCTTATTACGAAGAAATCCTCTAATGAGTTTGTTAATAAAGAAGATGAACTAGGCATGATGGTCTGTACTGCTTTCATCAAATTGTGTTGAAATGAAGAAACACTTTTCAGTTTTATTTGCTAAGAAAATCATTTAGAAGAGTTACAACTTTAGACTTTCCAAACATCATTAACGTTCCTTGGATTCTTTTACTTGCATGGTGCTTTATCTGTAGACTCTTCTTTGATTTCTGAAGGAACGATTGATTGCACCTAGCACTTCCCGAGGTAGTTCTTCTGCTGATATATATTTAAATACAAAGAGCTTTTTTTTTTTTTAATAACTAACCACTATTTGAATAACAATATAAAAAAACATCAACTATTGTTAAGTCTTTCACATGTGTCTTGTGGACAAGTTTATATTGTGCTTACTTCTTTTGAGTTGAAGAAGTGATTGAGTACTATTTGATATGCATTTCTGACATTAGAAAGAAAATTCATGCAGGCTTCTTTTGGCTCCTCCCCTAATACAAAATTTTGGTTGGGAATCCGTATTTTACATTTTTGGCTGTCTTGGAATAGCTTGGTAAGTGGCTCTCTGGAGTTTGTGAATTCCTTTACTCATCTGTCTATCAAACAGTGCAAAAAAGTTCTATTTTGAGCCCCATGCAAATTGAAAATAATTTTAATACTTCGCATGGATTAGCCAGTTCTTTTACTTTGTCCTTTTTACCTCAACCTTTCACATTTAGAAATGAACTCAATTCATCAGATTGGAGCATGTTAATTTATTCATGGATCCTACCAATTTGTTGGAAAGTTGGTAATGAATTAAAATTTTATAGATTTGTTAGATATTTAACTAATACTGATGAAATATAGCATACCCCTTTCTAATGATGAGTTGATTGCTGAAATTGAAATAAATGTGGAAGGCTGAGGTATAAATTGGTTAAATCAAAATGATTGGCTGGAACTGATAATCATGGTTTTGTTCTCTGAATCATAAATCACAATATATTAACAGAACGGTTCAAATTGTCTTCTCTTCTGAGGTCTTTCAATAAATAGGCAAGACTGCTAACTATACAAGGAAACTAAAGCTTTACATGGTAATTAATTACATGGAGAAATCCTAGGAAGCTATATATGCTAATCTATTTCCTCCCTATTTATGAGAATATATACAGTCTATGTTACAGAATCAATTACAGTTATGATGAACTGATTTAGCCATTGACCTGCCATTAATTATGGCTTTCTATTGACATATATAATTCTTTCCTTGGCTGATTTTACTTATTTATTCATTTAATTTTACTATGTTGCTAAAAACTGACTGATTCAGACTCTATTCTTTTGGCACTGCCATCTTTGAAGGTTCTTGACATTTCAAATTCTTGAAGAGGCAAATTCTTCATGTGGTGCTGGATCTACAACAAGTGAGTACTTAATTTCTATTTTCCCATATTATTGTTTATCAAAAGGATAAAAGTTTGGCTTTTTTGTTAAAGTTTTTCTTCTTCTCTGATAATAGATTTTAAGGTGTTGACTTGCTAATTGGAACTAGATTTAAGATCAATCGCATTCTTCTTTCTTTATTTCTTTTATGTTTGCATGATGATAAACGAGTTTTGACTCACTCAATTTCTTTGGCACTCACCTCTCAATTTTGGTTGTCCTTGTGAGTGGTGAATGCACTTTTTGATTTGTTACTTCTGTAGCCTCTAGAATTATATTTCTTTTTGTTTGGAATTGGAGAGATATCCTAGGAAATGTTCAAACCATGAATGATGTGGTAATATGCACTGAATTGAATGTTTGATTGACAAAGTGTTCTCTATTTCCTCAACTTCCTCTCATATGTTTATATGATGGCTGTTATTTCTTAATGTGTATAACAGTTTCGAAGTCTATATATTCGGAAAAATCGTGGAATACTTCTCTTGAAGAGTTGACTGGCTCAATGAAGGTATAATTTTTTTGAATTTTCCTTCCTTCTAATTTTTGTTTGTTTGTTTTTTTTTTAAAATTTTTTTAAATGCAAATGGCTTGCAAATGTGTCTGCAATTCGTTCATTATTTGTTATCTCAGAAATAGCACTTTAATTGAACATGGTTCATCTTAATTTGAGATAATAGTAGCATCATCATAACCTTGTGGTGGCAGTGATTGCATGCAATATGGCGATCCAGCTTTTGGAAAGCCATATTTTTAACTGGATTGCTGCTTCCTGATGTAGGAAGTTGTAATTCTATCATTGCCTTTAATATATTCTATGAACAATGATGATCAGACTTTTACAAGCTGTGATTACTTGGCAAATTTGAAAGAGAAGCTATATTATTGCCCAAATCATGTATCTGGAATTTGTATCTTAAAATTTTCAAGGACATTTGTGGTCATTGCAGGCTCCAATACCCACCGCTAAGTACTCTAATCTTCCTGCACATTGGAACTGGCTTTCCTTTATCTTGTTTCATACCTTTTTCAAGCTGTGTGACGTTTTTTTTTATAAAATGTTGTACTTTTTTACATTTTTTAATCATTTTGTTGTCTAGGAGGCTTGCCTTTGTTTGCTTCTTGCATTCTTAATGTGTTCCTCTTGGTGGTTTAAAATTTTAGTTGAGTGTTCATTAAAAAAAAAATATCGTGGATCTAATTTGTCATCAAAGAGGAATACTTGCTTCAGTCATAAATTCTAAAATGTGCAAAAATTTCATCCATGACGATATGTTATAAAGATCAGGAAAAGTCTGGACATAGTTCTTTTTGTGCTCAATAGGCCATAGTAGCATGCCTAAAGGGAAGTAAAACAAGCTAGTGGAAGTTGACATCATAGACCTTCTGCATCAGTTTGTACATGGTTCTGAGTTATGTGCCTTCTTCAATTCTCTCAATTGATAGCTACATTACCATTTGTGCTTGAGTTATTATTATTATTATTAATTTTTATTTTTTAATCTTGTTGCACTTATGGCCCAAATCCAAGATCACGCAGATTTTTAATTGACTGAACTGATTTTTTTTTAAAATGCTGTTAGTTAAGAAAATGAAAGGTTCAGAAGGAAAGACTCTGTTTGGGTCTAGAAGTTGCCTCATATCCATGTTATCTTCATACAAAGCTGCTTCAACAGCCTGATACATTGAATCACGCTGTTGACTGCAAGGCCTAGAGTCTGAGCAGATATAATAACTTTATAATTTAATGGTCAGACATTTGTTAACCCAAGCACAATTCATGTTTAATTGAACTTGCTAAATTTCGCTGGCAGCAGTAGAAGTCCACATGAATCTGTAATTTTCACATCAAATGTTGAACATGGATCGGTAAAAATGCTCCTAGGTTGTTGATTGTTCTCAGATAACTTAAAATATCTAAGTGTTATTCTTTTTGAATTCTTATGGAAGACTTAGAGCTAATGCTTAATGCTCATGTGCAATTGAGACATCCCTAAAAGTTTATTCTTTTTGTATTAACCTCTTATTTGTTGCTGGCATTTTTTTTTATGGCAGAATGTACCATGGAAAGCTTTTTTCCAGACTAGAGCAGTGTGGGCAATGATATATGCTCATTTTTGTGGAAGCTGGGGCCACTATACTTGTTTATCTTGGCTTCCTTCTTATTTTAGGTAACTTTGCAAGATTATTATACCCTAAATGGGCTTTTGCTCAAGTTGACATCAAGATGGCTCTTCTGAAATGATTAAGATGTGAACTTATCGTTTAAATTTTTTTTTTATCTTATTTGGTGCCAAATCACCCTTATACAAAGTACCATGAACCATTATGTAGTTTAGTTTCCTTGTTATATTTTTGTTAATCTCAAGGATGCTTATTCATGAATTGACATTGCTTGCAGTGAGGAGCTGAATTTAAATTTGACAGAAGCTGCATGGGTAAGTCTAGTGATATTCTATTTTCTTAATTTTATGTCAGTATGTTTTCACTGTGGACTCAAAACATGCTAGGAAAGTTACGGATGTAAGGACATTGCCTTTCATGTACAAATATCACATATTTGAACATAGCATGTAGGTATTAGCATCCTGTATACCATGTAATTAAGATATATTCTTTGAATCTAAATTATCCATCTGCATTTATTTTTTTAAGATAAAAAAATTGTTAAACAGATGAGTGATCAAAATATGCTAGGAAAATGATAAAAATATCCTGTACAAAGAATACATTATTAGCTTACTAAAGATGTAAACATGAAAAGTTGGTGCTTATGTCATAGAGAATGAGGACAATCTTCACCAGATTAAAAGGGTTAAATCTTCTTCTCAGTTGATTCAAATAGTGCTGCACCTGGATAGTGATGATAAGGTCTGGAGAACCAGTTTGTGACTCCATGTGGCATGCTATGATCTCATTGTTTGTTAAACCAAACTATGGGGCAAATTTTTATTTTAGATACCACCTAAATGTTTTGTGGACTGAATATATGTTGTATTATCGAACATTGATGATAAACATGGTGAACTTTTGAATGTCTTATTGGCAACATTTTATAACCTGTTCATTATCTTGGTGTCTAGAGTCCATAATTGTAAGAAGCTGTTCTTGGTTATGCTTACGCATCTGGACATGGCACTGCCAGAAATATTTAACTGTTTTATTTTGTTGACACTGTAGAAGATTTATTTTTCAAGTGAGATATTTGCAACCATTTCAGGTTTCCATCCTTCCCCCTTTGGCTTCAGTTTTTGTAACTAACATTGCTGCACAGTTCGCTGACAACTTAATTGCCAATGGAGTTGAAACCACTACGGTATGGGCAGACACTGAATCGTTATTTGTATATAAAATTTGCTATATACGTTTTGAAAATTGGCAGATAGCATGACGCTTTTCCTTTCAGGTGAGGAAGATTTGCCAAACAGTTGGCTTTTTGTCTCCTGCTGCTTGCATGATTCTCTCCTCTGTAGATCTAGGATTGCCACCTTGGGAGGTTGTAGGGATTCTGAGCTGTGGCTTGGCCCTCTCAAGCTTTGCCCTGTCTGGTAATTAACCACAAATTTCTAAGTTTTAATTTGTTTTTGGAAATATCTAAGGATTGACTACTAATTGATCTTTCTTTTGAGCAGGGCTATACTGTACACATCAAGATATATCTCCTGAATATGCAAGTATATTGTTGGTATGTAAGCTCATGATCCAAATTCTTCTATTGTGGCAAAATTTTCTAGAAATCAGCTTGGAAAGATTGCTCCTCGGAATCATGCAGTAATTATGCACATGCACTCCTGCACAATTCCATCTCCCATTAATTCTTGGGAAGTATGCAACAACTCATACGGACTGTCAGAAGTTGATAGTCTATTATTTCTACAGAAAGAAATCCTGTTTCAGCTTTTCTAGTTTTATCTCTTGGTCAAAGCCAAATTCATTTCTAATCTAGGAAAAATTGACTCTGAAATGGCTCATCACTGATTAAAGCTTTATCTTGAACACCTAAGGAAAAACCTCCTTGTGAAATGAATTGACAAGCTTTTCATTGAACATTTTTGGGTTCAGGGTATCACAAACACTGTTGGAGCAATACCTGGAATTGTAGGTGTTGCCTTGACCGGCTATGTTCTTGATTCGACCCATTCATGGAGTGTAAGTTGCCTCTACACCTGCCTCTTCAATTCAAAACTTTTTTCTTTGTCGGCAATCCTGTTATTCTATTTTGTATTAACTGTAATTTCCTCTACAATATTTGTATTATACAGTGGTCATTGTTTGCGCCATCAATCTTCTTCTATGTGACTGGTACAGTTGTATGGTTGGCATTTGCAAGCAGTAAGCCTCAGAACTTTTCTAAAAGAGATTGATTTTGAGCCTGAGTTTAGTTTGGTTTTCTGAGCCATCAAATTGGAGAACCCCACTTTCAGGATGCTACTAATTCTATTTAATCCACCATGTTTGGTGAAAATTGAACACATTAATCACTAAGTAGGCTTGTTTTGTACATCAACATATACACCAAAAAAAGGAGGGGGAGGAACAAAGCCCTTGCATATTATTCAACTTGTAATTCAATAAATAGCATGTTGTAATTTTGCCTAACAGGTCATTGCGGCCACCAAAATATGTACATGAAACATGATAGCAACTCTCTGTTGTACCAATATTTTTTTTCCAGAGAAGAACTTGAACTCTATGCTTGAAGAAAGAAACAATAGTAATGTTTGCTCTCTGTTAGTCTACACTATTCTAGCTGGTTCTCCTTATACCCCTATACAAGATCAACATTTTATGACTACTTAGGGTGCATTTGGATTGAGGTTAAAGGAAGATGAATGTTTCTCTTGTAATGCATTAACCCCCTTTAACCCTGCTTGGTAAACTCTAAAACATTTAATAGTTAACCCCCCTTAATAGTTAATCTCATTTCTATGTATTTTTGTTAACCTAATTGGAAATGCATAACCTAGTTGGAGGTAGGGTAAATGCCTTATTTTATTGAATATTTCATTTTTCTATTATTTTATGTTTATTTATAATTAATTTTCTTCTTAGTTTTTTATATTAATGAAATATAAATCAAATCTATAAAAAATGTATAAATTAATTTATTCCTCTTTATTTTTTTTATGTGTAGGAATGTATAAATATATATTATGTAACTTTATTTTTATGAAATTTTTTAATAATTTTTCAATTATTTGATTTTTAAAAATTGATTTTATTGTTTATGAAAATTTAATAATTTATTTTTTTATATTATTTTAATTATTTCATATAAATTAACAGTTAAAAAAATAATAATTACACTGTTTATACATTACCCTTTACTTACCAAATAAGGTTAACAATTTAACTATTACATCTGTAATTATTACTCCTTTAATAATTACATCCCATATCTTTAACCCCGTACCTGTAACTGTTACACCCCATATCTTTAATCCCGATCTAAACGTATCTTAGTAGTTAATTCTGAAACAAGTATAATCTGTTTGTTATATTTTCTTCACCTCAATGAAATTGACCTTTGTTTGAACTGAGAAGACATAAAGTATCATCTTTGAAACTTAACTGATGCTACAAGTGCACCTTAATTGATTGTTCAATCACATTTCTTTATATTAGTATCATTTATGTGTAACCATACATATAATTTGCTTCATTGATAACTTGCACTGTATTCTTCACAAAAAAATAAGGTGACATTTGCATGTATTCTATCTCTTATTTGATCAATCAAATCATAAGGAACCGATTTCAGTTCCTTATGGTGCTACCCCTACCTGCAAGCTGGGAGAGCGTAAGGCAAGTGCACAAATACAATAGAGAAAGGAGCGATTGATATTGGTTCTGATGAATTTACATGTAGAGGCTCCAGTGTAGGTATATCCCCAGAAGAATTTACATCTAATATGTTCCCATTAAGTAACATGGTTTGGCTGTGTAAATTTCCATCTTTTGCGGTGAGGTGATATTCCTCTCTTGTGCCATCTTCAGGCAGCCGAATTGTGCTCGTCTTATGGGACTTATGAGATTTAATTGATCTGTGGCTATGATGTTTGTGTTTATGATGCAATATTCCTGTAGTGTTCAATGTGACATGAACTTGAACCGTTGTGCTATTGTCCAAGTTAATGAGCAGCAATGTGAATCCCTTCTGAAAAATTATATGTCAAGTCAGATCACAGATTGTTGCTTGTGGTTAATCTTGTTTGATAGTTGCTAAAAGTAACCACTTACAGATTCTTTTGCACAATGAGCATATGCCCGTATCTTCTTCGTCCCAGAAAAGTTCGTCGAAAGAACATTTCTTCCCATCAATCTGTGCCAAAGCAGGGCACTGCAATAAAGAAAGCCAAGTGAACAGAGTTGTCTCTTAGGATACTAGAAAACTCAGCTTTGGGGATCAAAATGCTTGATAAAATGAAGAAAGGTCGATAAAATTCTGTTGGGCATAAGTACTACTTTTTCTTTCTGAAGAGATTCAGCTGTGTAGTTCTCTAATTTTGAACTTGACAACTGTTCAAATTTTTATCTATATCTACTTTTAGATTGGTTTCTCTAACTTCAAATCAATTGGCGAACACGGCTTAATTACCTGTAGTAGTCTGGATTTGGTACGAAGGTAGTTGTGTTGAGTAAACCATAATTTCCGCCAATCAACGACTGCCTGCAATATGTTTTTGTATCATAAACAGCTGACATACCAAGCTGATCCAGGTACCTGTTTGACATCAGTTTTTTTAAGTCACCAAGAGAAAACTAAAGATTTTCACATGAAATGTTTAATATTCCCAAAATTGCAAAGTATCAATGTTGTCTGATATACCAGAAGCTATACACAAAAGCATTGGAAACAAGGTTGTGGCCACTATTGTAAGCCCCTCCTGCCTCACCAACCCATGCAGTTGCCGAAGTTGCAGAACTCTTGAGGGTACTTTGGAGTCCTTTGAAGGTATCAGCCTCACCGTCAAGATAGGACGGGTCAAGAATCTTTTCAACAAGATGCTTATCCACTCCTTAGGAAACAAAGAATCCATGTCTATCAAATTAGACCTGTTATGTTAGTCTCTCAAATTAGATAGTTACAAGTCCCTTCAACTAAAAATACCTGGACCAAGATTGTATATATGGTGGGTGATCGCATCTACAGCATTTCCTGTTTTATCGGCAAACTCTTTGAACCAGTTTGCATCAAAGAATCCTCCAGGTGATATAATTAATGGCTTAGGTTCAATACCACTGTAGATGTTTTGCACTATATTATGCAAGGAGATTGTATCCGAAGCATATTGACGTGCTGCTACTCTAGTTCCTACTCCGCTCCCACACAATTCATTCCCTGAACAGCAGAAATAAACTCATCATATCACTTCTTGACAATCTGAACTAAGACAATCAATTCATGTTTCATGAAATAGCATAGACCAAATTATCTGCATGAATAATGAAGAACAACTGAACAAGTGTTCTTACCAAGCTCCCAGCCATGAATAGTATAATTCTTTTTGACAGTGTAACTTATAAAGGACTGAGCATTGCTATAGTTCCAAGCTCCTGCTGCAGAACCATCAGCTTGTATGGATCGACCGGTGAGAGCATTTAGTCCAAATATAATTTTAGCCCTGATTCAAAACAGAGTACAGAAGATATGGTTCAATTCCTCGACAATTAAAGTGAAAGTGAAGAAGCAGAAAATAGATTGTTGTTAAGTGTTACCCTGATTTCTTGAAAAAGGCATTCAATTCATCCCATCTGTGCATGGGTAAGCATCCCTGAGTGAAACCAAACATCTCACTAGTATTCTTAACAAATTGCTTGCAAGGTTCATGATTATCATCAGTATCATATATGACTTTATCTTGCAAAGTGCCTCCCAATCTGATCTTCAATGGTGAAAAAGCTGAACCAATATCCGCAACATAGTTTCAGCTTCATAAAGGATTAGAAACATCTCTTTCTACACATAACAGAAAGTTCAAAGATTTAAAGTATCTAAAATTCATACCCTTTACAGCATTTAACAAAATGTTGTTATTAAGATCCTGCATTCAAAGAAAATGAAACAAAATTTTGCAGAATGCATTACACATTTGAACAATGGCTTCCTGAAATAGTTTGCACACAAACAGATAAAAAAGAAAAGAAAAGAAATGCAGGAAAAAGAAAGCACAAACCAGATTAATGAGAGAAGCATGGTCCCAACTGCATGTACCATAGTCACATTTCTCAGGAGGCCACCAATCTAAAGTTGCACAAATGAAATCTTCATCAATCTTTCCAATGAAAGATTTGCCATCTATAAAAACAGTACCTTGTACACTACTTACAGTTTGGGAGCTAACACAAAAGAAAGTACAACTAAAAATACAAAACAAAAAACACAACCCTTTTATCAAAAGCTGAGAACCCATGTTTTGGATTCAAGAAATGAGTTTCAAGATCTGAGTTTTTCTCTATAAATGGACGAGGTATTAGCCATGAAAATGCTTTGCAGGAAGTGGGGTTGCTCTATACTATTAATGGAGGCTAAAAGGCCCACTGCATACATATATTATTATTATTATATAATGCATACAATTTTATTACATGTTAGAGAATCAGTACGTGTATGCAAAGACAAATAGATAATCATGAGAGCATTGGGGTGGCATTTTAATTTTGGTGTGCTATTATTAGCAAAAGACTAACTGCAGCTTGAACATTAATACAAAGAAAAATTCATATGCTTTTTGGGTATTTAGAAACTTTACTGCTTTACAGCCTAGACTAAGGCAGGTTCTTTAGTTTGGAAGTGGACCCATGGCCATGGCCTATGCTTTGCTTCAAGAATGCACCAAGTTGCCAACCAACCAATCTTTAAAAAGGGTGAACTTCAGACCCACTTCTCTATACCAGACTTTCTTAGGGTTAACCTATCTCATTACATCTTGATTACAACTGCCAACATTACTTCTGTATATTAATATTTTAAATTATCTAATTTTTTTAAATAAAAAATAAATCATTACTTATTTGTAGATAATATAGAATAGTAAAGAAATAATGTCTATATAACAAGGTCTGCAACATGTTAAATTCAAACATTTCAACGCATGTATGCTTAATACTAAGCACATATTTACCTTTTCTGTTACTAATAGTTTTTGTTTAAAATGAAAATAAAATTTTAATTTAAAAAATTCATATTCAAGAGTTTTTTTTTTTTAACCACAAAATGTGATATTATTAGTGATAGAAGAAATTTGTAAATTTAAGATTCTTAAATTCAGTTTGTAAGAAAATAAATGATCCAAGTGGCAACAATGTGTCTGTTACGTACAGGTAATGTCTCGTACAGGTAACACTAAATGATCGAAGGTGGCGCAGAGTTGAGATGCATGTGATACTACATCAATTATTCAACATCATCAACATATCTTTATTGTGTACTTTCATTTTTTGAGATCATCTTTCTTGTGTACTTTTATTTGGATAAATTGTCATAATTTTTTTTTTCTCCCATCATGTTCATAAATTTGAATGGTCTAATACATTTATAATGTCTAATACTTTTTTTAAAATATAAAGATTATAAGATCTAAATATTAATAGATTATATAATAAGAGTAGCCCTCTTCTTTTTAATTGATGATGACAAAATTTAAATTTTACATTTAAGGATGTCCAAGAATATATATATATATATATAATTAAAAAAAAAACAATCGAAGTGTATGTATATATTCTAAGTATGCATATTTTTGAAATTTTTGTGACATTATTTACAAAAGAAAAATGTTGAGTAAAAAAAGAGTTTCAAAGCTACCAACATCAATTTGTAAGATTATAAATAAAGTTTAATGGTATATGTATATGCATTTTTTCAACTTAAATTATGGCCATTCCTCAAGCTAATTAGTTTGAGAAATGAAGCATCCTCTTCATCATCATTTTCTTCTTCTTATCCTGATCATTTCATAATTTTGATTGGGATAGATAAATGAGAGCCACTAAGGACCTAATCCATTACTTCATGATGTTAGATAAGAGATTTGTTTTCTTTTTGTTGAAATTTAGTGTAGTCCTAACCTACCACACACACATACACGGGGTTATTTACATTCACGGTTACTAATTTATTATTATTTTTTCATCATCTTCACAAAAAATTAATTGGACATACAAAAATTTTTAACTTTTAATTTTAGTACCGATAATTTCGCATTCATCTATTTTCGTTGAAATTAACATTGAAATTTTGATGTATACAAATAAAGAATGATGATGTGACAAAATTATTTTTAATAATGATCCAGAGGCCATATCATGTTAGATTTTTTTATTTACGCAGCAAAATTTGACAGGAACACATGTGACCTATGATTTATTATTGAAAATAATTTAACCACAATATCATTTATTTATTTGTTAACATCAGCATTTTAATGTTGATTTTATCATAAATCGGCGCATGAGAAATCATCACTACTGAAATTAAAAGTCAAAAATTTTTATAAGCCCAATTAATTTATTGAAACAATGATAAAAAAAGATAATAAATTAGGGTCTATCGGTGCAAATAACCTCACATACACACTTTTTGTTTTCCTTATATATGAAATATTGAATTCTCTCTCTTCTTCATCAAGATGTTTCCCACCACAGCACCACTATCTATATATCCAATCCCTTGTCACAAGGCAAATAGGAGCACTTTTTATGGGACCAAAATCTTCTACCTTGTTAACCCTAATATACTTTTGACCAAAAAGGAAAAAGCATGCAATTAATTAAAAGAATTAAAATGAATATTATTTGAATGTAGCACATTGTTATTTCGTGCATGGTCCGGTGTGCATATATATATATATATTAAAAATTTTTGATATCGAGAATTTATTAAATTTTTATTAATTTAATTTTTCAATAATTAATTTAATATAATAATATAAATTACTGTTTAAAATTAAAATTTTAAATTTTATTTAAGTAAAAATAGCTGTTATTAACTAATTCTAGTGGTAGTTAGTGCATTGTGCAATGAATTCAAAAAATAAAGCTTGCAATGATTTAAGCATGCATTTTAGATTCATACATTAGTAGAAACTCAAGATGCGTAGTTGCAGTAGATAGCAGAAGTCGTCGCTGTAATAATGTCTTTCTCATAATATAAGAGATCACAATGCATCATTAACATTTTCAATAACAAAAGTAACTAACACAAATCCAATGTTTATTTTGAGTATTTCAGTATAAAATTATTTTCCAAAATTTACTAGTAAAATATTAAAAAATTACAAAATACTAGAAAAAATGCTTTCATCTTCAAATCTTTTTAGCATAGAGGTGGGAGAGAACGGAAGGGAGAAGGATTCGAACCCTTCAACTCTTATAAGTGTCATGCCCGTGATGGCAGACAGACCTTCCATTTTCAATCTTAATTGTGCTGTTCTTGGAACTAATTATAATTTGTGACTAATTTATTTAATAAAATGGAATTAATATTCATGATATTATTCAACACCTAATTTTTCTAGATCTCCAATAGCCTTCTGAACTAACGAAATTATACAGTTTCCAATTTTGATTACAAATTAATCATCTTCTTCCAAAAACAAAATATTAGGTGAGCCAAGTAGGTTAGACGTCCACCAAATCAAGAAACATGAAAAAGTCATATTTCTCCATAATATTAATTTTTTCTATTAATAAAGAAGTGAAATAATCTGAATATTAATAAATTTTATAATAAAAAATTTTTCCTTTTAGAATTTGATGCAATTAATTTCATAAATTAACAATGAGTATATCTTAAAATGTCTTTATATGGAAATGACCACTAAATACTAATTTTGAAAATTTAATATTAGGATGAAATTTTTTTGAGAGATTTTTACTTGTTTTGAATGTTTACGCTCGATATGCTTATAATATTTGATACATGATCAATAGAAATATCTCATAGCAAGCTTCTTACTCAATATATCATCTTGAGATTTTTTTAAAGAAGAAAGTTAACTACGAATCTAACATTTTGACTTTATTTTTCTATTTCAAAATTTCTATTGTTTAATACCTAAACAAATAAATAAATATTTATTTTTCTCTTTATTTTCTTAAAATAAAAAACAAGTATTCATAATTCCTTATTAAAAATATAAAAAAATCCATTTTTTATATTACTTTTTTTTAAAGTATAAACCAAACTCAAAAAATAGAAATAACAACAGACATGTTGATTGAGGTCCAAGACTTTAGTCACATACAATTATTGAAAGTTAATAAATATTGTTTCAAAAGGAATTAAAATTTTTTTTCCAAGAAGCTTGCCAATAAAGACCAGGCATATACTCCAATAGATTGATAACTCATGTCCTTATATACACATACACATAGTTTCTTTTACAATTTTCAATTGCAAGTCATTCTTGTGATATATACATTTGGATGTTTTCTTTCTGGGAGGGAATTAACCTTAACGTAAGCTCATGAATTCTTTTGCCGGCATGACAGAAAAGTACACACAACTCAAAATGTATAGTTATACATCATCCTTACGAAAAGTCCACTTTCAAGGAATATGTCTCTATCTCAATTCTCAAACAACCATAATGCAAGACAGATTGGGGTTTCTAAAGAAGAAAAAAGAAAGAGGTGAATTATTTAATTAATGGGTAGTTAGGTTGAGGGTAGGATTGATGATTACTTATGGTGATGAAACATTTTGCGGTTGGTACCCATTGTTTGTCTCTTTTGTTAGTTAACTTCATTAGAGAATTTTGACTCAATTCGTTATTGTTTTTTATCTGAGAAATTATTTGACCTAAATATTGATGGACTGTATAATATAAGGTAATCATCTCTTTTTAAATTAACTAGCAAAAATTAAATCCTATATCTTATAATACTTTTGTAAAAAAATTACCGTTTGATTATCCCTCACCAACTCAATTCATTATTTCTAACCATGTATCATCTTTTTTTTTTCTTAGTATGAAAATAAATTAAAAACACCTGTTTATTTTTCGACTAGCAGATATGTGGTGTATAATTACTTATTATAATACTAAAAATTTGTCACTTTTTTATTGGCTAGATTATACATCACATAGCATCTAAAATAATATTTTTCTCTAGTAGGTGGGTTTGATGTTGCAATTGACTTCGGCCTTTGTATACTACAATAAATCTTGGCATGCAGGGCCAAGGTCACAAACATAGCCCATATAATCTTAATATATATTCATAACATTCCAAGCAGATCAACACATAAAAATTTTGTAGGAGTAACAAACATACTGGCATTTAAAATTGGTGGGTTTCTTTGGGAAGGGGACATACACAGTTTCCTTACCTATAATTTGATTTTTTTTAAAAAGTATAGGGTAATGCACGGAAGAGTACCAAATTTTTGATTTATTTCAATTTAGTTATCAAACTTTAATTTATATATTTTTAGATATCAAATTTCTATTTTATTTTATGACAGTCATTAAAATTTTTTTTAGCACTTGAACAATTCAGAATTACTGTTTTAATCTATAATTAAAGTTTTTTTTTGCAAATAAATCCATATTTTCTATATATTTATAAGAAATAAGGAAAATTTAAAAATCATTTTGATTCGACCTAGTAAGAGCAAATCCATTCTGGACGGTATCAGAGTCTAGAAAAAGTAAACTTCCCAACTTAATATAATTTCTGAACTATATTAAAAAGATAAAGAGATTGAAAGATTAAAATGACTTTTGAATAAAATTTAGAGGACTAAAAATTTTTGACAGTACCATTTTTTGAAACAAAATCAAAGTTAGGTGACTCTAAAGAAACAAATTAGAGTTTGATACCCAAATTAAATAAATATAAAGTTGAGTGACAACCTTTGCATTTAACCCTAAAAGTATATTTTAAAAATTTATTTTTAGATGCAATAAGATAGAGAAAACTCTCTTTAAATAGTACCATTAATTTAATTTTTGTTAATATACATGCTATTTTCACTAATTAAATTTAAAAAATAAATTATAATTTCAATTTAAATTTGTAATAAAGGGTTTTTTTGAAGTTAAATTCAGATTGCTTTTCCATGTTTTTGGCATGAATATATATATAAATTGTACAAAGCTGAGGTTAGTTAGCATATGGCTGCTAAAGGAGATATTATATAATAGTCTGACCTTTAATGAGACATAGTTTTCATTTATTAGTGGTGATCCATCATCTAAATACTGTAATTGAACAAAAAAAATTTGAGGGACAATGCAAGAAAAAAAAAAAATGTATATATATAAGGAACAGAAAATCCTGAAACGTCATGACAACTGCACCCACAGGAATTTTTTGGTCAGCTGTTTCATAAGTAGCAGACAACTAGACATGACTCCTGAAATTGATGATACGCACATGCTTCTGAGACGACATTTTTTTCATTCTGAAAATGATCTTAATCTGACTTGAGAAAATCCATTTGACCAACAGCTATATAAAATGCCATAACTGAACTACAGGGAGCAAATTTTCCATGCAGCTTAGATTAAAAAATATATATAACATCATCGTGCAGGCTTCAGAATTAATTTATGAAAGCAACTTTATATAATATATATATATATATCCAGTCGTGCCAATTTCTGAAAGAAAAGTAGAAGATTAAAAATTCCAGGGATGATCAGGAGCTTCTAATTTTCATATATAGAGAGGGCCGATGGAGAAAAGGGTAGCAATCATCGGAGCAG
>CATIWM010271838.1:0-19612 GCA_949671775.1 Mallotus repandus
AATTTTGTTAAATAAAATGAACAATTGTTATGTCTTTTTAATTAAAATAATAAATTCAAGTGGATAGACCTTTTTACCCTTTGCCACGTCAGTTTCATTAACGGTGTCAGTAGATTTTCGATTATTTGCTAACAGTTTGAAGCTCAGGGTACCACTTTGTTAGGGTTCAAACCATAGGCCAGAAAGTGATTAGGGCTTAAACCACATAGTATTTATCTGTACTTTTCCCTAATTAAAATAATAAATTCAAGTGGATAGACCTTTTTACCCTTTGCCACGTCAGTTTCATTAACGGTATCAGTAGATTTTTGATTATTTGCTAACGGTTTGAAGCTCAGGGTACCACTTTGTTAAGGTTAAAACCATAGGCCTGAAAGTGATTAGGGCTTAAACCACAGGGTATTTATCTGTACTTTTCCCTATTGTATATAGATAGATTGGTGAATGTAATTATAAAATTTAAATTCAATTTTTTCACAATTTTTATAAATAAAAATATCAATATATCAATTTATTAATTTTTAATATACACTGAATAACTACTAATTATATACTTCAAAGGCTTCTCTCTCCCCACCTACAATCTCCTTCTTCTCTCTCGCCGGCCTTAGAGCATCCACATTGGTTTATAGAGTGTAATGGACATGCCACATCATCACTTTATTATCTCCTTATTCATTACACTTTTGTTTACTATGGATTACACTCTGCAAAGTGTAATAGCTTGGACCCGCCTGGATCCACTATCAAATCACATATTTATTTTAATAATTCATTTACATATTTAAAAAAAACTAATTATATTGATGTACTAAAATAATATTAAGGCATATTAAAACATATAATTGCTAATATTTTTGTAAAAAAATAAAAATGTAAATATAAAATAATTTAAATATTTTTAATTAAAATATTTTATTAATTTGAACGGCTAGTTTTATTAATTTTTGAAAATTACATAATCAACCTTAATTAAAACAAACATTTTAAACAATCTTGATAATACATGACATAATTTAGGTGAAAATACAAATATAAATTATAAAATTAAAAACACTAATTTTAATTGTTGTTGCTCCCAAATTGTTCCCAAATATGCTCAACCAAGTCTAATGGAAGTTGATGATGGACCTCACGATCATGTAGTTCTACGTTCCTTTGAAGGTAATTTTGAAATTTCTTGACGGATCCTGTCCTCACAGGGATTGTAGGCTCTTCATCATCATCATTCCAGTTTGTTATTTCATCTCTTTCGTCCTCTACAATCATATTATGTAATACGATGCATGCGTACATTATATTTTTAGTTTGTTTATGTGCCAAAAGTGAGTTAGGACACGTATAATTGACCAACGCGATTGGAGCACTCCAAATGCTCGCTCAACATCTTTCCTTGCCGCCTTCAGCATTTGCTTAAACATCATTCTCTTTGGATCTTTTGGACATGTGAAACTTTTGACAAATGTTGCCCACTCAGGATATATTCCATTTGCTAGATAATAGCCTTTTCTCTATAGTGTTCCATTAACTTTAAATTGATCTTCAGGAACTTATCCGTGCAATATGTCATTAAATATTAGAGATTGGTTTAGCACATTGTTGTCATCGTCAGACACTGCAACACCAAAAAAGGCATGCCATATCCATAGGTTTGCTGACGCAACTGCTTCTAACATTATTATGGGAACACCTTGATCACCTCGAGTAAATTGACCTTTCCATTCAACTAGGCAATTCTGCCACTACCAGTGCATTAAATTAATGCTACCCAGCATGCCGGGGAAGCCATGTCGCTCTTTATACAATTGAAGTATATGTTCAACGTCACTACTATTGGGTCTTCTCAAGTATTGTGCTTCATAAATCTTAATAAACATTGACAAATGGGATAAGCATTGAATCGCAGTAGTTTCACCAATTCTGATATACTGATCATAATGGTCAGCCAATGCTCCATATGCTAACTGTCAAATAGTTGCAGTGCATTTTTGAAGCGCAAAAAGTCCATTTTTTTCCAGCTACATCAACTTTCAATCGAAAATATTCCGAATGATTTTCAACAGATTCCACAATATGAAGGAACAACTCTTTTCTCATTCAAAACCTTCAACGAAATATATTTGAAGGATAAACAGGTTTGTCGAAGAAATAGTCATTAAAAAATTGAACATGGCCGACTTCACGTTCTCTATCAAAATACCTGCCTCTATTGATGGACATTTGAACTTTTGCCTTTCATTTTTCGTTGCGACTATTCTAGGAACTTCATAATTTGTTGATCACTATCGTAGTTCATTTCATCGGCTAAAATATTTTTAATTTTTCTATAAGTGAGGGATCAGGATATTGAAATATTTTGGAGTTTGATTGTATGTTTTTATACAATGTGGAGGCTGACTACGAAATATATAGAGAGAGTGTTAGATTTTTCCAGTAACTATTTTTACAACGGCTACTTTTACAACGGCTACTTTTATAACGACTACTTTTACAATGGCTACTTTTCCAACAACTAGATTCTACTGACTCATTTAAAATAAAACAACATAAAATTATATATAAAGTTAAAATTATAAATAAAACTACAATAAATTATAACTAAAGTTTGACTTCAAATAAAACTACACGAAATTGTAACTACTACAAATACTTAATATTAAAATTAAACTAAGGTATATTATATTTAGCTTGAAGGATAGAACATATATGCTCATGAATTTAAAGTTACTGCTCGGTCATTCCTGTTGTATCCTTGAGCAAGATTTCATAGTCACGGCTAAAATTATAATTCTCCAACTTATTTGCTAAATTATCCATAGCTTGAATTTTTTTATCATATTTTGCTTCTACCATGTTTTGGAAAGCATGAAGTTCATTATTCTTGTTTTCTTCATTCACCTTTGACTTTCCCTTTCTTTTTCCCTTCTTTGCTTGTTTTTTACCAATAGGACGAAATTCGACTTCATTATCATTGATGTCAAGACTTATATCTACATTGGATGAAGAAGTATACGCCCCGCTTTCAATAGTCCTTATTTTTTTGGAAAAACATTGCAATGGATTATTTGTTTTCCACTTTGGATCATCTTTTAGCATCACCCACACATGCTCATATATAAAGTGCTTCTTTTTGTTCTGGTTGAAAAGCTCACAGACATGTTATTTCAACTGGTCATCATTCCACCCACTATGATGTTCTCTAACCAATTTGTTATAGTATTGGTTGAATTCATTAATCATCTAACTCAACCAATGTCAATGTGACTTCATGGCTTTATCCTTTCTTGCTAGTCCAGATTTGCGATTTTCTTTGAAGTAGTCGGTGACTTGTTGCCAAAAAGTCTTTTCACTTTAGGCATTACCAGAATGCTGCAGCTGGAAATGGTGAGCCAAGAACTTGCAAGCAACGTGTCATCATCAATACTCCATGGAGCACGTTTGCCATTAGTTTCTTCCACTGGTTCATTAGTGAGGGTAATATTTTTAAACTCTTGTTGAGTTGACTATGGTGGTATTTGAGAGTCCGAAATTGAATCTGTTTGTATTGCATTCTCTCCACTGGTGCCAGAATCAATATTTTTTCTTAACTCACTTGCAGTTGGTGGGTTTGGTAAATTTGGGATATATGGAAAATAACCCGGCCCCGGATACATGGGAAATGGATATGAAAAATTTGGTGGATAATTGGAATTGGGTGGGGGATATGGATAATTTTGCATATTTTGAGGATTATTAGGATATGGAAAATTTGGATAAAATTGAAAATTGTAAAGATTATGGTTGTGTGAAGAGAAAGAATTTTTCATATTTGGAGCATTAAAATGGGGATTAAAATTGTTCAAATTCTCATCCATGATGAGAAAATAAAAAAAAAAATTGTAAATTGTGTGAAATTATAGAAAGATATTGAAGAAAATGAGAGTGATAGGAGATTTTAGGGGAGTGATATTGAATGATATTGAAGTGAAGAATGAAATTAAAGAGGGATATTTATAATCAAAATTTTTATTAAAAAAATTTATTAACGTTATAAAAAAATGACCATTTTTTATATTACCGTTGCTAAATATTTCATGCGGCTTTTATTTAGTTTATTAATAAAAAAAACAAAAGGCTGTATGATGCGTGTAATCCTGGTGACGTGCATCATCACCATAATACGTCCACTATGAATTGAGTGTAATGGGATGAATATCATGAGGGACATTATACCCTCATTACACTATCAACGTGGATGCCCTTAGTGTCTTTTTTTCTTCCACCGGTTATTCATGGCTTTAGGTGGTTTTTTAGCGTCAAAAACCATCTAAATACCTTTCTCTAAATAAATAATTTTTGAGGTTGATCTCAAGATAGTATGGGTTTCATCCCATCCACTTAATGTTTTGTTGATATTGTTGGATTTCTTTTGTTGATTATTAAGAGTCCTTTGATCTATTGAATAAAGCAATTGATCGGTAGATGATCTTAATGATAATGATTAAAACCGATGAATGCTTAAAAAAAATTAGTCTAATTCTATTCTAATCGGCTCCTTCATCGCATTGTATGATGTATCTAAATATAAAAGTTTTTATGTATCCTTCAAAAGGATATTTCAGTTTTCCTCTTGTTAGTTGTGTAATATTTTTAGAAAGAAATATCTGTTGTTAATATGTTGAGTTATATTTTTCTGCACTGTCACGAAACTTGACCCAAAAAAAAATTATATACTTCAAAGATTATTAAATCTTCAACTTCTATTATGATATTAAATTATTAATGAAGCATTATTGCTTAGGATATGCAGTCGAAATGCTCTGCTCAAACTAAAATAGGCCAAGGCAAACAACTTTGAAATTAGATGAGGATCCGTTTAAATATTATTCTAAATTTAAATTGTAATGTATATATTTTTATTAAATCAATTGTCGAATTTTATTCAAGTTGAATTTAATTACTTAAAATTTACTAAATTTTGAATATATATAGAGGTATGTGCATTCAATCTGTTCAATTATTGAGAACTTTTTATACTTTTAGAAATTGAACCAAATTTGAAAAATTTTAAAAAAATTAAACATTTGAACCTAAAACCTTATTGATATATTTTTAGAAATTGAACCACAATTTGAAAATAGTTGAGTTTTAATTCAATTTTGGACTCGGTTTGAATCTTTCTCATCCTAAATACAGGCCAGAGGTTTGGTAAAGCGTTTAAATGTTTGAATTATTTACTTACCATTAACAGTACTCTTGTCAGATTCACAGTAAATGAAGGTTAACATCCAACACAGACACAGTATCCTAAGAGATTTATTTTACACAGTGGGATTTCTAATATAATCTTCAAAACGCTGTCGTTTATTTCCTCCATATCAAAGAACTCCAGATCCATTAAACGTGGGAAAAATAACTTGCCTCCGAACTCAAATGTACGAACATAGTTTTGTCTCCCCTGTGAGCTGTGACACCAATCAGAAATCTGTGGTCTCCTCCCATTTTCCTTGAAGATCTGCTTTAAGCGCTGTGTCGGTGATTCCTATTTATCCCTTTATTTTCTCCATTCTTGATTTCATCAATTCCTCTTTTTATTCCGTTGTCAGAGTCAACGTTATCGTCTGATCTTTTATCAACCTGTTTGTTCATTGAATCCATTTGCTTCAATCGATTTCTTGCTTCTTTTGTCGTAGATCGTCCTGTTTTCAAAGACCCATATCGCAGATTTTGCAAATATGGAGTCTTTTTCTAGTTTTTATTCTCTCGTCTCGTGCAAAAATACCTCTTTTATTGCTGCGGTTCTTTCCTTTTCTATATAGATAGTTAAAGATCTGCTCAATTGTTTGTTGAAATACCCCAATTAGCTTAAACACACAAAAGGGTGTCTCCGAAATGTCTTTAATTCGAGTTGATTCTTCGAAACAATTAGCCACGAGTAGTCTTGTGGTGGGTTATGCTCTGTGTTCAAGCTTACTTGCTGTGATTAATAAGTTTGCTATTACTAAATTTAATTATCCTGGTCTTTTAACTGCATTGCAGTACTTGACTTCTGCATTTGGTGTTTGGGTTCTTGGGAAGTTGGGATTCTTACATCATGATGCTTTTAATTATGAAACTGCAAAGAAGTTTTTACCTGCTGCCATTGTTTTCTATTTGGCAATATTTACCAATACTAATCTTCTGCGCCATGCTAATGTCGATACTTTTATAGTGTTCAGATCTTTGACACCCCTTTTGGTTGCTATTGCTGACACTGTGTTTAGAAAACAACCTATCCCTTCAAAGCTTACTTTTTTGTCGCTGTTTATCATATTGGGTGGTGCTGTTGGGTATGTGGCTACAGATTCTGATTTTACTTTGACAGCTTACTCTTGGGCATTTGCTTATCTAGTGACCATCACTTCTGAGATGGTCTATATCAAACACATTGTGTCAAATGTTGGTTTGAACACATGGGGTCTTGTGTTGTACAATAATTTGTTGTCGTTGATGATAGCACCTGTATTTTGGATTCTCACAGGAGAGTACAGCGAAGTGTTTGCTGCTTTAGGATCAAAGGCTGGGAATTGGTTTGAATATGATGCATTTTTTGGAGTGTCTTTGTCTTGTGTGTTTGGTTTGGCTATTAGTTTCTTTGGGTTTGCAGCAAGGAGGGCAATCTCTGCAACAGCATTCACTGTGACTGGTGTGGTTAATAAGTTTCTAACAGTCGTAATCAATGTTCTCATTTGGGATAAGCATGCCAGTCCATTCGGTTTGCTTTGCCTCCTTTTCACACTTGCTGGTGGTATTGTTTATCAGCAGTCAGTTACTAGAAATGGGAATGAGCCTCCTAATAAGCAGACAGCCAATGAAAATGATGCTAATGAAGAGAGTGAACTTATCAAAAAAACTGATGGTGATGAGGAGAGCTAAGGGAGGAGCATATCTGGTAAACTTGCTTATGTATGAAAACTATTATTCTATCTGGTTTTGTAGTCTGTTTAGCATTGATGACAATTTGAAGAGGATTATTGTATGGGGGTTTTATCTTTCAAGGAGTATCTTAGATGTGTTAGGTATTTAAAAAATCCGTGTTGCTTTTAATTTTATGAAGCTTTATTTTATCTGTACTACCATTTGATAAATGCTTTGCTCCTTTGATTTCTTGGTGTTGTACTGCTTTCATGAAGCAGTTTGTTTTTCACATTTTACCTTATTACTCAAATCCTGGAAAAGTTTATGGAATTTTGTTGCAATATAACTAGAGATCAGAGTCCATTGGATAGGTTTGGCACGCTTTAACTCCATTTTGATAGAGTTTTACAGCTTAAATATGTTATTGATTCCTTTTGGGCAGACTTCAGAACTCTATTGCTATGTTGAAATTGGAACTCCAGAAGCTTCGTGTGCTTCATATCATATAACTTGGATGAATTGGTATAAGCTGGTCAATATATGATTTTACTGTGTAAACAAATCACCAAATCTTTGTGAGGTGCGACCAACGTTGGACAGGGATGTGCATATGCTACCGACCCTTGACTCTACCCCTTTTATGTTTCAATGGAAGCTGTTATTCGTGTTTTGTAAACACTTGGTATTTAGTTCATTAGAAATACATGGGCGTTTGGTGGTTTATTTTCCTTTTGATGTTTCTCCAATTGTTTTCTGCAAACACTGCACATGATTGAAATCAAGCTGTCCGTGGCATGCATAAATGCGGTTTGCAACTGCAAGAGTCCCAAAATGCTTCAATGCGGATCTTGCGGTGATATTCTTGCTGTTGAAGTATGAAAATGAAGAACGGACTCCCTAGCTTTAAACATTGATCTGTAGTTTCTGCAGCTCGACGTACCATTCCAGGGGTCTAAATCACATGCTGACGTTTGACATTGGCATTAATCTATTGATGCATGTTTGGAACTCTGCTTTCCTCACTTGTCTGGTAATATACGTGCACCCAAAAAGCAAGAGACTCCCTCAATATAGTGCTGAATGTGTGGCTATTTTGAAATCCATCAATACAATGAATTGTTTCTTACGTCACCAGAAATCGCCGCATGAACAATGTCCATTTTTAAAATGGTGAAATCTGTTCCTGTCACTCAGTTATTACCTCATTGTAAACTTTGGATATAAGCTTCGAGGCAGTATGGTCACAGCACACACGAAGGTTTTTCAATTGCTAGTTTCTCTCTGTGTGGCTAAGTGCAGTTTCCTTTTCCTCTTCATCCATATCAAATAACACGTCTGATTTGTTAGTAAAATAACCAGCTTTCTTTAATCGGCTGATCATATCCTCCAACATTTAGTGGAACTCTGAGGATTGAGGGTGTGATGAATCACCCTTAACAAATTCATGGACAACTCCATCAACCTCAATCTGGCTGCATCCTGGGGGATTTTTCATGCCTCTTTCTGCCATCACTTCCCTGACTTTGTTAGCTTCTTCCCGCCTCTTTGACGATTTATAAATGCTGGATAGCAATACATAAGTTCCACAATTATCCGGGTCGAGCTCTAAAAGCCTTTTGGCTGCTCTCTCTGCAGCCTCAAGGTTTCTGTGGATTCTGCTGGCACCAAAAAGACTCCCTAAAACATAATGGTCTGGTGCCATTGGCATGATCTGTATCAACTCCTCTGCCTCAGCTATGTGACCAGCTCGGCCTAATATATCTACCAGACCACCATAGTGCTCGATGCTAGGCTGTACGCGATAGGTATCAGACATTAATTTAAAGAGTGAAACCCCTTTATCAATAACTGCAGCATGACTACAAGCAGCCAGAACCCCAACAAATGTGACTGCTCCTGGCTTTATACCCTCACTTTGCATCTCATTAACTGCAGCATGACTACAAGCAGCCAGAACCCCAACAAATGTGACTGCTTCTGGCTTTATACCCTCACTTTGCATCTCAAGGAAGTAGTACTCAAGAGCCATCTCTCCTTCCCCAGACATAGCAAGACCAATGATCAATGCTGTCCAGGTCATTACATCTTTCTCAGGAAGCACCTGAAATGTGCACAAAGCATCTTTAATGCTTCCGCACTTTGCATACATATCCACCAGTGCTGTTCCTAAGGCAGCATCTACCTTGATTTTCCACTTCATGATATAGGTATGCTGCCACTTACCGAGCTCAAGTGAACCAGATGGATGCAAGCTAGCAATAAACTCACCATAGTGACCTCATCAACTTTGATGCCTAGTATTTGCATCTCAACTAAAAAGTATCAAAGCCTCCTCATAATCACTATCCTCAACATGCCTATTAATCACCATATTCCAACAAAATAAATTTTTTTCCTCCATCTTATGAAATAAACTGATACGAACTTATTTATAATTCACCACTTTGAAATCTTAGTCCAAGATCATCAAAAAAAGGTTGTATGCATGGAACTAAACCAGTAGCTTATTAAATTGAAGCAAGATACTTAGTCATTAAAAGATGAACAATCACACAATTCTAAGTATAATTTATTCTAGCGATTGTAATAAAAGGTAGAAGTGAAACAATTCAAGTAAACTTGCAAAGTTTTAAGAGAACAAAGTTAAGGAAAAATCTCACTTAATTGATCAAAATTCTTTCTATTAAAATTCACTCTAAATTCGTTTTACATAGTTTAACCCCTTATATAAGTATGTAAACATCCTAATCCTTAAACGAAATGGTTTTCTTTCTTATTTCTAAAGACTCTTATAAACAAAATTTTTTAATTAAAGATGATTCCTTAAAACATAGGACAACTCATGACAACTCATCATTGAAAAGTCATATTGACAAGTCATGACGACTAAACAAACAACTAATGACAACTAAGCATTAAAGCATATCATGAGACTCGTCATGTTGGATGTTGACCCTTGAATTGTTGACTCTTTAATTTTGAATTGTTGACTCTTTGACTTTGACTTATTAAATTTTTTACTTTGATACAAACTGATAAATAACCAAACTTTGAAGTTTGGCTCTAATGCCAAATTGATATGAACAAATGAATTCAATGCTTGTTTGAACTTATTTATCCTTGACTTTGTGATAATCGTCCTGCAAGTGATACATAACCACATGTACAGTAAGCATCCATGAGAGAAGTGTTGAGTACTTCATGGAATCCAAAATTATTCTCATCAATATGCTCATGAACCTTCTTCACCATTGTCAAATGTCTTGCTCTTGCACAGGCAGCTAAGACATTGACCAAAGTAATCTCATTAGGCTTCACATTTTAACTTTCCATTCTATCAAACAGCTTCAATGCTTCATAGGATTGATCCCATTGTGCACAAGCACCAATTATATGTGTATGGCGTTGGATTATTGATTTGAGAGAAGACAAGACGAGCATAGTGGAGGCTGTGTGATTCTTGCAGAGCACAAAAGCCAACTATTTTGCTTGCTTCAAAAGGGTCATAGAAGATACCAGTCCTTAGCATTTGAGATGAATTTGCTTCAGCTGGGACATGTTGGAACATGTTTCTAGCGAAACAAGACATGGGTGCTGTTGGTTTAGGGTGTTGGTGTTGGTATAGACTCTAGCTAATGTATTATCTGAAGATAAGGTTGGTCTGGTCTGGTGGTGAAGAGAAAGAGGAGCAGCCATTGCAGCTATATTCCTAATCAATTTCCTTCTCTGAAAATATCTAAATTTAGTGCTGGAATTTTATAAATTTTACCTCCTTTAGCTGTAACAGATTGATAATGCAATTGGTCATTTTTTGTTTCTTTCAAGTACTAACAGCCAAAGATTGAATTTGAAACAGACCAACGAGGCTACTGATAGTTCTACAATCATTAGCTCATTAGACATAAAGTTGTTGGGCTCTTGATACAGGTCAGGAAATTGTGATTCTCTTAGTTCTCTTACCAGAAAACAGATTTCTTGTTTTTTAGAGAAAAATACTCTATATAAATCTAACATATAGTTGTTAGAAGTCATATGACTCTTCATAGACACAAAAGGTTATTTGGTAAAAAACAATCCTATTGAGACTGCATGGCTGAGATCTGTCCTAAAAAAAATTGTGCATGAGGGGTAGGGGTGTGCAACCCTTCCAAATTGATCGAATTAAAAATTAAACCAATTCAATTTGGTTCGATTCGATTAGATAAGATTTTTAAAATTTTTAAACCGAATTTAGTTCAGTTTTTACACTCAGAAAATCGGTTAATCGAATTAACCAAAATTTTATATATTTTATTATTTTTAAATAACATACTAATATAATAAATAATAAAAAATAATTTATATTTATAAAAATTCTGTTTTTTCTGTCAGTTCGGTTTTTATTTTAAAAAAATTTGATTTTTTCAGTCAGTTCAGTTCAGTTCTAATTTGTTCGGTTTGATTAATTCAGTTCGATCAAATAATGTTCTAAAACCAACCGAATGTCCACCCTAATAAAGAGCACAATAGATATCAATGCACAACTATATGTTATAATAAGAAAGGATCTAATTATCCATATAATTAAATATACTTTGTTTTGTTATGATGATAAGTGATAAGTGAATGCTTGCGGAAAGTTTCACGGTCTAATTTGACGGTTTTGGACAGGGGTGTTAGAATAAAAAAGGGTTAAAAATCTAAGAACAGGGGTGTTAGAATAAAAAAGGGTTAAATATCTAAGGAAAGATTTTTACTTGCTTATCATATTTTACGTCTAATTACGCTCATTAATTTTAATTTTGTGGTATTATATTATTAATTGTTTTATACCCTACTAACAAAAATCAGATATAATTTTATATATTATAAATCTGATTGACCATTCCGTGTAATACTTAAATGAAATTGTTAAAATGTGAAATTTGGAGTGTTTTGCCACCCCAAAGCATAATCTAACATTTAAATTTAAGGTTCTCTCTTTATAGTCTAGTGGTTCAAGTAATGGATATTATAAGATGAGATCATGGATTCGATCTCTTTTTTCAAGTGATAAATATTATAAGATAAGATTATGGATTCGATCCCCTTTCTCCTTGACTTTCGAGTTGTTTAAAAAAAAAAAATCAAATTCAAGCCTTTTAGTTCCTTTCTTGAAAATTTCGTTTTTGCTCTCTCACCTTTTGCCTGACCCTACCCACAAAGGAAAATTTATAGAAAAAGCAAGATCTTTCATTTTTTTTTTTAGAAAAAAAAAAGGTGCCAAAAGCCAAAATTACAGAAGAATAGACCGGTTATAAGCAACGCCTATTATATCATGATTCAAGAATCGAATTACATCTTGAGGAGGATGAGTAGTAATGTGGATACCAACTGGAAGATCTTTTAATATAATTTGCTTTTATCTTACAAAAGTTATAATCCACTGCCATCAAAAGGAAAGTCTACACCAATAGTGTCACTCTCCAGGCCAAAAAAAACATGACTCATCCCTTTAAATTAAACTAATCTTTTATCATCATACAATAATAATTAAACTAATAATTAATCTTTTTATTGTTGCTTAATGTGGTTTAATTTGTCTGCTCTGTAGTCATCATGTTAAAGGCCACAGCACCACTATCCACCACAAGCTTATTATAAGTCAACTTACATTTCAAAAAAAAAAAAACCAATAAAATGCAACATCGTCTCTACCGTCCCTCACCGCCTGTTTTTTTTGTTTGATCATGACGATAAGTCCCACGCTTGAGATTAATCGATGCTTTGTAGGATTGTTTGTCCTTTAATTGCAATAATTTAACAAGCTTACTTCATTAATTATCATAACAAACAAATGATACATTCCACCTGAATTTTCTATATATTTTAAGTACAATTCAAGACCTTTACTTGCAGCCCACCATGGAAAATCCTCGAAGTTTGTCATCATCAGCAAACACCATTGGATTTTGCCTCCTCCCTTCAGAGCTTATACAGCACATACTCCTCCGGCTAGCCTTACCTGAAATCATTGGCCTGAAATCTCTTAACAAATCAATCTCTGGTCTAATCTCTGATCAGGTTTTTGTACGCGATTTTAACTCAAAGTCAAGGTCAACCAATTGGCTCTTTGTCTACAAAAAACGGTGGCACCGTGACGCCGCCCTTCACGGCTTTTCCGATCAATCTGAACGGTGGTTCAAGTTGCAAATTGCTGGTCTATTAAAACCTATAATTTGTTCAGGCGAAACTGTTTATTTCTTGGCAGCAAGTGGCAATTTTTTCTTGTTTTCTTGTAATACTCTCAAGGAAGTTATTGCCGTTAATTTGGCTGCCCAGACAGTTAAAAAACTCTCGCCAAGCCCACTTGGTCCACGTGGCACTTCTTCTTGGCGAAGATCCGGGATGAAGCTGGTTTCCGAGTCGAATTGTTTCCGGTTCTTGTTTGCGGAGTTCGTGGATACCCACCCAGTTCTGTTTGTGTACACTTCAGAGACTGATACGTGGATGTCAATGGAAGCTAAAGAACATTTTGACAAATTGCCACATGGAAATCAAGAAGTAAGTGATTACGTATATCTCAACGTTGTTAATGGACCTTATGAAAGTGTTCTAATGGCCGTCAGATTAGAGTCGCTTGATGATCATGAGCCGACAGTCGTACGGCTGAGATTTGATGGTGGAAGAGACGATGGGCAAAGATTAACGGTTGGATTTAGCTGGGGGAATGTGATTGATAGGTTATACGTGTACGGCGATGGGTACATGTTGGTCATAAAATCCAACGGTGTTGGTGATGCGGATACAGGAGCAAGGGTGTTGAATGGTGTAGAATTATGGGGTTTGGGGTCAAGTGGAAGTGGTAGGAAATGGGAATATAATTCAAGGGTTCCAAGTGAAATAATGGAGAAAATTAGGAAGCCGTATAGGGTAATTATGGGGTGTTTAGAGAAAAGAGATGGGGTAATTAGGGGAGCTTTAGTGTCTAATTTTGAGGGTTTATGGCACATAATTTGGCTATGTTATGATATAGAGAGGTGTAGTTGGACTTGGATTCCACTTCCTGCTTGCAAGATGAAGGGCATAAACATGGCTGGAATTGCCTTCTCTTCTTGCCTTACTTTGTGTTAATTTCTCCCATTACAATTTCAACTCAAGATCTTAGAATTTTAATTAAAGACCACTTCAATGTTTCAATGTTAATGAGGCAACGCTCATTAGTTTAGTTTAGTTGCTTTTCTCATGTAACATATGTATAAATTGCATTTTGTTCGCCTTAAAATTTTGATCAATAATACATGTTGATAAGGAGTTTGAGCTTCTTTTGCATTCTTTGTTCTTGAATTTTTTTTTTTCAGAGGAAATTGCATTCCATTAGTAAACGAGAGTGTAAATTCATATTGGTTAGCCATGATAACTCAGGGACAACATACAAGTATCACAATAATGTTACTGATATTACTTCTTGAGTAATCACTTGTGCAATCATATAAAATCTCAACATAAATAATAAGAGTTTTATTCATGACTAATGGATATGGAGATCAAACAAAATGTCAAACTAAGAAATTAAATATAACAACCACATAAAATAGAAATAAGAAGGTTCTTCACCATTCAAAATAGAACGCCCTTCTTGGGTTTTTGGCTCCAAATAGTTTTCTCCTCCTTAGTTCCATCCACTTGAACCTTAATAGTGCTTCAATTTGATGCTGACTTGACTAATTATAGCACATTAAGAGAGGTAAGAACATTTTACAACATCACTAAGATGGAGGAACTAACAACACACAAAAAAAATATAGATGTATTATATCTAACTTATTTATGAATCAAATGTGAAAACAAAAAAAGAATATTAAATGAGGTAATTTTGGTCAAAAATAGCCAAAATCACCTGTCAAAATCACTAGTTAAAGAAAAGAGGTTTTATGAGAGAATGAGAAGAAAAGAAAAAAAAAGAGAAAAAGGTTATCATATGTAATTATTCAACATTTTTTGTTCTTGGATTGAATTCATATAAGGAAGGAAAAAATAATAGAAAGTGAAATGTAACAAAACATCTTGGTTTTGGTGGTTGGGCACTCACTAAAGTAGTGCCATGTTGCGGGTTCAAACTCATCAAAATCCCCCTTTCCTTCTAACATACTAACATCTTTGGCAAAAAAATAGAAAGTGAAATGTGTTTGCTTTTTGTAAAGCAACTTTAAAACTAAAGAAATTTGAAATTAGAGTTCCCTGTATATTTTTTAGCACTTTTAAAAGTTATTCCGGATATGTTAGATTTTGATTGTTTGGTCCAATTAGTTTAATATTATTCGTGTTACTTTAATTAAACAGATCAAATCCTTATAAATATGCGATAAAATTTCATATCTAAGTCCCCCTCTCATCTTCACCTCAAATCTATATATATATATTAAATGTTGAGGCTTGAAGTCATTAAGCTCAAATTGTGACAAGTGTCTATCTTCATAGTTGAGTATTTCTTCTAAAAGCTAATGTTTTAAATTCTTAAAAATCCTAATTTTTATTAAAAATAAAATATTTATTATAATTTTTTAGTATTATTTTTTAACTTAAACACTATTATATATATTTTAATACTACTCAAATTCTAAAAGTTTTTATACAATACGTATTTTTTATATATTAAACAACCATGTACTTCACACTTGAAAAAAAAATTCAATTTATATTTTTTTACATACTTCTTTTCTATTCCATTACAAATATTTCTCTTCTATTCTATCACAAATTTTGATATCATATTTTATTGTTGATAATAGTTCTTATCGGTTGTACTATTTTAGTAAATGTTTTCAAAATCCAGCAATCCAAGCAATAGAACAAGACAGTCCAAGCAATAGAACAAGATGAAGAAAAAAGCAACAACTTTGCAAGTCATAATGATTCATGAAGAATAAAATTTAGAGGAAAAAAAAAAAGAAAATTTAAGGGAATTATATTTCATATCTTTCACAAGAGAAATTACATCCTTTATATATACATAAAATATTCCTATACATGGAAAACCTAACTACACACTAATTAGGAGCACTAATTAAGGGGAATAAAATAACTTCCTAAATAAAGATTTAATTCCTAATATATACAATAAAAAATCTTTGACTTCCTATAGCTCACTTCACCACTCCCCCTCAAGTTAGTAAGTGTGTGTCAATCATTCCCAACTTGCCAAGTGAGCTATAGAACATTTTTCTGGATACAGCCTTTGTAAGGATGTCAGCTAGTTGAGTCTGAGAATAAACAAATGGAAGATCAATTGTCACTTGATTCAGATGATCTTTGATGAAGTATCTATCAACCTCCACATGCTTAGTCCAATCATATTGAACCGGGCTGTTTGCAATTGTTATGGCTGCCTTATTATCACAATATAATAACATACGCTCTGGATGATTTAGCCCCAGATCTTGAACAATTTTTTTTATCTATAGCAATTCACATATACCATGTGTCATACCTCTAAACTCAGCTTCAGCACTCGACCTTGCTATGAATTTCTGTTTCTTGCTTCTCCAAGTGACCAGATTCTTTCTAACAAACATGAAGTATCAAATGTTGATTTTTGATCAGTTTGATCTCCAGCCCAATCAGCATTTGTATAACCAACAATTTCATGATCCTTATTTCTCCCAAAAAATAAATCTTTGCCCGGAGAAGACTTTAGGTATCTTAGCACTCAGTATACTGCATCCATATGTTCTTTACTCAAAGAATGCATGAATTGACTTACAACACTTACTGCGTAAGCAATGTCCAGCCGAGTATGAGATAAGTAAATTAATCTTTCTACCAGCATTTGATACTGAGCTTTATCAGTTGGAACTTGACCTTCTCGGATTGATAATCCTTGGTTGACTTCCATCGGAGTCTCGGTTGGTTTGCAATCAAACATGCCTGTTTCTGTCAGCAAATCCATTACATACTTCCGTTGGCAGAGAGAAATACCTTGAGTTGATCTTGCAACTTCAATCCCTAAAAAATACTTCAAGTTACCCAGATCTTTGAGTTCAAACTCAATTGTTAACTGTCTTTGCAGGGTTGTTATCTCACTCGAATCATTTCTAGTGACTACTATAGCATCAACATACATAATAAGAGCAGTGACTTTACCCATCTTTTGCTTGATGAATAGTGTATGGCCAGTATTACTTTTTTTATAACCGAGCTTCCTTGTGAATGTTGAGAGTTGTCCAAACCATGCTCGAGGTGATTTCTTGAGTTTGTACTATGCTCTTTTTAATTTGCGTACTCAAACGGTGCACCTAATTCCGGGTGGTGGATCCATGTACACTTCTTCATCTATGGTTCCATTCAAAAAAGCATTTTTCACATCAAACTGTCGTAGTGGCCAGTCTAGGTTGGCAACTAATGAAATAAGGACTCGGATAGTGTTCCATTTTTGCTACTAGGGCAAATGTATCTTCATAGTCAATTCCATACTTCTGAGTTTATCTTTTGCAACCACCAAGCTTTTTATCAATTAATGCTTCCATCCGGATTCAGTTTGACAGTGAATATCCACCTGCATCCAATTATTTTCTTTCCTTCAGGAAGTAGAATAAGTTCCCATATGGAGTTCTTCTGCAATGCTTCCATTTCATCATTCATGGCTTTCTTCCATTTTAGATCAGCTAGAGCCTTCTGCACATTACTCGAAATAGATACCATAGATAATTGATTTACAGTATATGCATGTGATTTTAACAAAAGGTTTGTTGATATGAAATTATTGTTAGGATATTTAGCTTTGGTATTAAGGTCCGGATCATATTATTTTTTTGGAATCTCTCTATTTATTCTAGAAGGATAACGAGGCTTAGTATTTGAAGTTACTAAAGGAGATGAGTTTACCTTATTGTGCACATTCGGAGTTTTTTCAACTTCTGGTGTGGACTGGCAAGATGTACTATCTTTATTAGTTTCAATTCTGAGCTCAACACTCGGACTATCTTCAATTATCTGTCCAGTAGGGATGCTCGGGCTTGGGCATATCGTCTGATCTTTTGAGATGCTCGGGCATACTTTCTAATAATTTGAGATGGTCAAAATTAGAAAGACACTTGGAGTGCTATCTTTAAAGATATCTCAGACTTTCTCCCCCTGAAGAGAGCACTCGGATAGAGAGAAGTAGGATGCATTTTCATGAAACTAAACATCCCAAGTTACATACTTCTTCTTAGTAGACGGATCATAACATCAACATCTCTTTTGTAGCTCAGCATATCTAATAAAGATACACCGGACAACTCGTGGATCTAATTTACCAAGTACCTGATGAACAAATGCCGAGCATCTAATTACTCGAGGCTCAAGATTATTAAGAGGTGGAGCTGGGACTAGCTCCTGTAGTTTTTTAAGAGGAGTTTTGAAACTGAGAATTCTTGATGGAGTTTGGTTGATAAGATATGCAGCGGATCGAACGGCCTCTCCCCAGTATTCTCGAGGAACATTCATGTCAAATAGAGATGCTCGGACTACTTCCAATAGTTGCCAATTTTTTCGTTCTACTATACCATTATGTTAGGGGGTTCTGGTGCAGGAAGTTTGGTGACAAATGCCATGCTCATGGCAAAAGATTTTAAGGGCTAAGTTAAGATAGTCCCCACCATTGTTAGATTTAAAGACTCAGATTTGACATTAGTACTATGTAGCCACCATTCTATACAGATCCTGAAACACAGAACACACATCTCCCTTGTTTGAAAGTAGGGATGCCCAAGTCATTCGGGTACATTCATCAATAAATGTTATAAAATATCGAGCACCAGACATAGTAGGAATTTGAGCATGTCCCCATACATCAGAATGAATACTCATAAATGGAATTTAATTCTTATTATAACTCGGTACATATGAAATCATGTGGCTCTTTACCAATTCACAAATATCATTCTTGAACTCGGAGTCTTTGATACTCAAAAACACTTTAGGCTTTATTTTTCTAAGATAATGAAAAGATAGATGTCCAAGACGTCGATGCCATAAAATTACTTGTTCTTTGTCTTCGAACAACACTATTACTTGACTTGATTTCTGACTTGGATCACCATACAAATCAAGATAATACAACTTTCCACATTTAACACCAGAGCTAAGAATCTGGTGCGTTGCAATGTCCTGAAATAAATAATAGTTAGGCCAAAATTTGGCAGTACTGTAACACCCATACTCTTGATTATATATTAAATGTTGTGTATAGTTAGGCTAGAGTACTGGAGCTCGTACTCGATCAAGGGGCAAGAATTTTTGAATTTTTATGACACTCAAAATGAGTGAAATATTAAGAATAAGAGGGATATGAAGTTGAATTGGAGAAAATGACAAGAACTTAAATGCTAGTAAGAGATAAGGAGTCAATTGAAACAATAATTGTCCTTAAGTGAACAATTGGAAGTTAAAGGGTTAATAAGTAATACTAGCATTTCATTAAGGGCTAAAGGAGACATTTTTCACTTCAATCTATCCTAAAATACCTAGAATCTGCGGCCATAAATGCTAAAGAATAAAAAAAAAAGGGAAAGTAAAAGATAGAAAGGAGAAGAAGAGAAAAAAAAAAGAAAATAAGGAAGAGTTGCTCATTCTTCAAAGAGAGATGAATTTCGAGGTTTAAAACCATTTCAGGCCATTAATCATCATCCTTGAAGGTTCTAGCAATTCATTTGGTAAGTATTTGAAGGTTTTTGGTTGATTTAAGTTAAGGTTTATAAGATGCAGTTTTCGGGTTCATTTTTCCTAGATTTTTAGT
>CATIWM010271846.1:0-20616 GCA_949671775.1 Mallotus repandus
ATTCTAAAATATAAATAAATTTGAGTGTTATTATAATTTAAAAATTAAATATAATACATGAATATATTAAAAATATATTTTATGCATAATTAAATTGATATAATACATTACTAGTTTATTACATTTTATATGGTATAAACATATCTGTGTTTTAAATATAACTTTAAATTTTAAATTTTAAATTTTTTTACTATAATAGAGACTACTTTCTTAAATAAGTAAAACATTGGAGAGGTTTTTGTAAAAAAATCTAGTGGTCTTTCATTTATTTGCCAAAAATAAGAGGACAATTAGTCTTGGACAAGTAGGGCTAATTTAACCTTTATTAGATAGTTCAGTGGTTAAATTGGTCCAAAAGGTAATAAAGGGGTAAATTTGATCTTTCTCAAAAAGTTTAGGAAGGAAATTGACGCTCATTCCTTTGTTTTCTCTAGGTAAATATTATAATCATTAAATTAATATTTATTTAATTATAATCATTAATTTATTTTATATATCAATACTTATAATATGTATAAATGACTATAATTAAATAAATATCAATCTATCGGTTTTTAACTTTATTTATATAGATAAATATGTATACTAAAAAAAGATTTAATATTATATTAGATAAAATTTTCGATCCTTATATTTCTTCAACAATAATAAAGCACCCTCACATTTGATTTTCACTGATTAAAAGTAGGGTGAGCACAGGTCGGGAATTCTAGGGATTTAAAATTTTCGAAATCATATAAATTTTGGAAATTTCAAAAATAAACTCACCAGTATCAATACTAAATTTAAAAATTTTCATACCGATATCATCCCATTTTTCGGGACAGTTTGGTATAGAAATTTGTCTCTTTTTGAACGGATCAGTATGCTATGGTTCAAAATAGGAATTCATAAATTTATATTATATACAAATTTATATTATTGATTGAATTTATATTTGTTACCAACAAATAAACAGTAAAAATTTGTGTATGTATTTTGTACAAACATATATTTACTACATATTTTCAGCAAAATTATTGTGTATGTTTAACCCTATATTATATATATTTTCGGCAACCGTATATATATATTAATAAATTATTAAATATAATAATATTATATTATATTTTAATTAATAAAAAATAACCCAACTTTTCTTGTTTTATTTGTAAGATCACTACTTACTTTAATTAAAATGATGTAGTATTGGATAAAATTGCATCATTTTAGTTATCTATAATATATATCTATATATGTATTGGTATACAATAAAAATAATAATTATAATAATATTATTTACCTCATTAATTTTAAATAATATCAATAAGATTAGATTACTTAATAACAATAATAATTAATAAGTTATTAAATATAATAATAACAATATATTTTAATTAATAAAAATGGCCCTTCTCTTATTTTTATTTGTAATATCATTACTTACTTTAATCAAAATGATATAGTTTTAGGCAAAACTACATCGTTTTGATTATCTATAATATGTCTATATATAAATATCTAATAACAATAATAATTATAATACTATTTAGCTCATTAATTTTAAATAATATCAATAAGATTTGATTACTTACTTAAAAATAATACTTAACAAGTTATCAATTATAATAATAATATATTTTAAGTAATACATTATACAATTTGAAATCATATACTGTTAATATTCTTATTTTCATATTTTTAGATTAAATTGAAATATAATGAGTATTCTAAATTTTTACTTGTTATTGAGAGTAATAATAATTCTCTTACTTCTCATATCTTAAGTTTAAACTATGTTGTAATTGACATTTCACATTCTTATTTATTAATTGAATTATTTGAAACTATACAATATGAATTTTTTTATTTTCATATTTTAAATTTAAATTGTAATATAATAGACATTTCATATTTTTACTTTTCAATTGAATAATAATAATAATAATAATAATAATAAGGGATAAATACAAAAAATGTTGTTCAAACTTTTTCACTTTTGCTATTTTGGTGCTCAAACAATTTTTTTTTTATAATTAGGTGTCTGGACTTGTAAAAATTTTCTAAAATTGTATTTTTAATAGGTTTTACAGGTTAAAATATCTATGTGTCTTATTTTAAATAATAAATTGACTTAAATACCCTTCTTTTATATTAAACTTTGTTTTCCTTGTAATTTTAATTATTTTTTAAAAAATTATTAAAAATGAAAAAAGTATTTTTATTTATCATATTAAACTAAAAAATTAAATATTTTTATTTTTATTTTATTAATTATAGTGGTTGAATTTAATTTTTTATTCATGATTTTAGCCAAATAAAATTGTTATTAATTAAAATTTTATTTTACTTTTATTTTTTATTTATAATAAATAAAATTTTACTTATATTTTTATTTTAGTTAAATTATATTTTCCTTTTCACTCTTTCAATTAAAATTAAAAAATAAATTTAATATATATATACACACACAATTTATGTATCTATTCCTATTACTACTAATAATATTATTATTATTAATAATAGTAAAATTAACAAAAATATCTTGCTAGTATTTTATTTATTATATTTTAAACTCAAAATATATTAATTTTTTATCATATATTATTGTACATATGCTACTTAATATACACTACTTAATAATAAAATAAAAATATATAATTAAGTTTACTCATATTATTCATATTTATATATTTTTATTAAATTAATATTCAATTTTTAATTTGGCACGATTTAGATATGATTTGGTACGGTTCTCGATTCAGTTTTTTATAAATATCTAGTACCATACCAAATTAGTTACAACATTCAACTCGGTTTGATTTGGAGTTAAAATTATTCATATAATACGGTTTTAATGTGTATCGGTTTAGTTCAGTATTTTCTCCTTTCCGTACTCGACCCTAATTAAAAGCCTTGTTTTGTTAAATCCATATATATATATATATATATATATATATGTATATGAACAAAAAAACAAATTATTAAATTATTAAACTACTCCTGATAGACCATCAATTATAGATTATTATTTTATCCTAATTCAAATGTAATATAATATCAATTCTTTGTATTTTTTAATCAGGCTAACAAATTTATTATATAATTTACATAAATTAATGCTATTTTTATTAATGAACTATTTTTCAAAAGTATATTACAATAAATTTATATAATAAAAATTTTAATAAATAATTCTAAATTTATCAATGATAAATCTTAAAAGACAAAATTGCAAGTGATTTTCATCAGAGAAAAATTTGTAAGGAAAATTCTATGTAGAAAATTTATTAAATATAATTCTACAATTTATAATCAAGTTATTGCAATTTTAGTAATTTTTAGTCCGGGATAAATTTTAAATAACAAATTCAAAGCCAAATATGAAGTTTTATAAGTTTCATGCAAGCATTGAATAAAACAAAAAAAAATTAATTTTAATTAGAGCTGAGTAGACATTGTAAAATCTAAAATCATCTGGAAAAAATTGAACCAAAAATATTTAGAATTAACATTTTTTATTGACTGTTTAATGTTTTTAGACTGAATTATTCCAAATATTATTTTGATTTGGGTTCGAAGTTTTTGAATTTTTTGAACTTAAAATCATAGTGAACCATTTCAAATTGTACTAAGAGAATAAGAGAGCCAACAATTTGATAGAATTGCGGATACTAATTATTAGAATTATAATTACAATTATATTCAAGTTATTGATATCGGATAACCAATTATAACTTATGTTTACCATTTACATAATTAATCCCTAACTAACTTTGAATTTAACTTTAACAATAAATTTTGAATTATTAATTTGTGTATTCAAATGTGTATATTCGTTAGGTTCAAAATCATGACCATTGAGTCAAAATATATAAGATAAATTGTGGAGTCAAAACACTCACTTTACGATTCTCACGAGTAGGGCTGAGTATGGTGATTAAAAAATTTGAATTGAACCGAATAACCGGATAGAAAATCTCTAAAACCGGATTGCATTATTGACTTTTTAACTTTATATGGACCGAATTATATCAAAAAAAAATTTGGTACAGTTCTAGATATTTATAAATATCTGAACCGAGAGCTGGACCGAATTGAACTGAAATTTATTTATTTATTTATATATTTATAATATATAAGTTATACAAATAAATTTAATATATAAATATTACAAATATTATTTAACTAATTTTAAATAAATAATGCTAATATTATAATTAAAATATAAATTCTTTCATTAAAAATTAATAAAATAAAAGAATTAACTAATATTTGTCCAAAGAAAAAGAATTAACTAATATTCTTTTACAAATATTATTTAACTACTATTTATTACATTTGACCAAAGAATTTTATAAATATTATTTAACTAGTATTATTATTTAATAATACTATTAACTAATATTAACATTACTGTAGGTATATTTAATGAAATTCCAAGTTTCATGGATGTTTAAAGATTGAAGAAAATAGGTATATTGTATAATTCTCTGAATCTCTGTTCTATATTGGATTGAACTGTATTGAATTGAAATATCCGATCACCGAATTGTATTGTTCTGAAATGTTGGAACAATACAAAACAAAGATTTTTAGTTTTAGTTCTGGTACCGGTTCTCAATAGTTTCAAATCTCCTATTTTTAATTCAATTCTGGAGATTTCCAAATTTTCGGATTAGACCGAACTGTGCTCAGTCCTACTCACAAGTGACTTTGACGATTGTGAGTGTTTTCACGAGCTTGAAGGCACCAAATAAAAACTTAGAAGTGAAGTTCTAAAAAAGACAGAACTCCTCACAATCCCTATCATGGTCATAAGGAGTCTTTATAAGTAAGATGTTATAGTCCGCCTAACTTGGCAAAAGATTCAGGCCAATGTCGGAGAAACCAGGCAAGTTGTGTGCAATAAATGGGCTGCAGTTGCCTAGCCCAAAGTGTGTGCCTAAGTGATCAAGAGAAGTCTCTGGAAGACTGGTGGATGAGCTAAGTTCTATTACAGCCTAGAGAAGTGTCTAGAAGCTTCTCACAAGGAAGCAAAGAAGCCTACCCCTTTTCGGAATGTTGTCTATTGAAGAATTATCTAACCTGATTCTACAACCTTCCCACATTTTGGTAAAGTAAGTAACTTGCTAGGGAAGTTTTGTTCATAGATATTTTGTATGTAAATATCTAGAAGAATCAATTGTAGCCACATGTTAAGGAGGTGGAGAACTTATATAAATGTCACCCCTCTCATTTTTAAAGATTTATGTAGAAATTAATACAGCCTTATACCTTTGCAAATATCTAGTGCTTCCTACTCACTTCTATCCCAAAGCTCTTGTTGCTTAAATTCCTCGTCTTATTTCACTAAAACCTAACCTTAAGGCTTACTTAATTTTACTTCATATGTAAGATAGACTAAGTGTCGCATGAGTTGGCTAGAAATCAAGCCTAACTACGTGACAAGTGTTATTAAAGCATTCTAAGTACCTTCAACTGTGTGTTAAGGAAATGGCAAGTGAGGAAGGTATTGTTACTACTAGTGTGGAGGAGCAACACACCGAGCAAGCTTATGGGAGATAAGAGCAACACTCATAGCCTAAGTAGGGTAAATCCAAGGCTTCAATGAGAGAGCCAATCAAATCACATATGGCTAGTCTCTAGAGAAGCTTGGCCAATGTCACCACAACCATTGGCAAGCTTAGGGATTAAGTGGACAATTTTATCCACAAAAATGTGGAGATTACTAAGGTTGTCAAGACAGTGATCTAAGAAATTGGTAGGACCTTTAGTGGAGAGCTATACTGCCTAACCCAAGAGTTCACTAACATACGTAAGTCTCTTTAAGATGAAATGCAAGAGCTTCGTAGGGAGACGGATGCCATACCTCGAGGTAATTCATCCTCAACAAGCCCTAACACCATAAGTTCTTCTGCCCCACAATGATTGAAAGCCCCTAAACCCGCAATGTACAATGGCACACAGAATGCCACTACTATGGAGAATTTCTTATTCAGCCTTGATCAATACTTCGAAACCATGAGAGTCACAAATGACTTCATGAAGATCAATTAGGGACGCAGCACAGTTGTAGTCGTATAAGCATTTTGAGAGGGAGAAAGGGTTGCATATAATCAATACATGGGAGCAGTTCAAGGCTAAGCTCCACAAACAATTTATGCCTAACAATGCTAACAATGAGGTGTGAAGCAAACTGCGATGGTCGATGCAAAAAAGGAGTATTTTGAGTTATGTCAAGGAGTTCACCACCCTCATGCTCGAGATTCCTAATCTAACTTATCATTAACTTCTCTTTGAATTCAAAGATGGGCTGAAAGATTAGGTAAAGATGGAGCTCGATTGACAAGGTGTTTAGACTCTTGATGAAGCCATTATTGCAATTGAGAGTCTCAAAGATTACTTGACCTAAGATATGGGCAAAGAACCCAACTCTACCAAGAGTGGGGGAGGACTGAAGAGGAACTCAAACAAAGGCAAAGAGAGTAGCTACTAAAAATTTTCTAGTGACAACTCCAAGTAAGATAAAGGCCCTTTGAAAAAAAATAAAGTTGTCTCTAAACTGCCCAAACCTTGCTTCATTTGTGATGGTCCACATCGAGTGAGGGATTATCCCAATCGAAAGGTGATGAATGCAATTATGGCAAAGTTACAATAAGAAAAAATCCTAAGAAGAACCTTAAACTGGCATGGGTTCTTTGCAATACTTAAGTGCTCTCTCGAAGATCCTCTCTCTTTCAATCTTTAATGAGAGGGGCCTACTCTATGTTAATGCCTCCATTGAGGGCAAAGATGCTTGCCCTATTCTAGATACATGTGCTACACATAATTTCATTGATGTGCATGAGGCAAAGCATCTAGGCTTAAAGTTGTCTAAAGCAATCGGCATAATCAAGGCTGTTAATTCGGAGGCAAAACCTATTCATGGCATCGTTAAAGGAGTGAAGGTGCAAATAGGTGATTGGCAAGGTATGTTGACTTTACTGTTGTGCCTATGGATGATTTTAAGGTCATGTTTGGTTTAGCATTCTTCTATAAAGCCTTCGCCATCCCAGTCCCTACCATGAGCTCCCTAGTTATCCTTGATGCCTTAAAGGTTCAAGTGATTCCCTTAGAGCATGGAAAAATCAAAACCTGCTTTGATTCATGCCTTGTAATTCAAGCAGGGTCTTAAGAACGGGGAGAGTTACGTTGCCACTATGAGGGAACTTAATAAAAAGGAAGATATTATACAACCTGCCTCTTCTTTGCCACTCTCTATTGAGGTAGTCCTCGAAGAATATAAGGATATGATACCCTCCCGAGCTACTAAAAAAGCTACCACCAAAGTGAGATATGGATCACCATATTAAGCCCGAGCCTGGTGCCAAACCTCCTGCCATGGCCCCTTATCGAGTGGCACCTCTAAGGCTTACTAAATTAAGGAGATAACTCCAAGAGCTACTTGATTCATGCTTCATCTAGCCATTAAAGGCCCCATATAGTGCACCAATCCTTTTTCCAAAACCATAAGGTTGGATCACTAAGAATGTGCATTGATTAATAGAGCATTGAACAAGATCACTATCAAGAACAAATACCCAATTCCTTTTATAGCTAACTTGTTCAATCAATTAGGGAAGGTTCGATACTTTTCCAGGTTGGATTTGCAGTATGGTTATTACCAAGTCTGCATTGCACCTAGTGATGTGCCGAAGATAGCATGTGTTACGCACTACAAAGCTTTTGAATTCTTGGTCATGCCCTTCAGCCTCACTAATGCCCCTGCCACCTTTTGCATGCTCATGAACAAAGCACTTCACCCTTTCCTTGATAATTTCATGGTTATTTATTTGGATGATATTGTGGTGTATAGCAACAGCCTCGAGGAGCATGTGCAACACCTTTAATAAGTCTTCTAAGTGCTCTGCGAACATGAGTTGTATGTAAAAAAGGAAAAAATGCTCTTTTTCTAAGTAAAAGGTGGAGTTCCTTAACCATTGAATCAAGGATGGCATATTGATGATGGATTCAGCAAAAGTCCAACCATTTAAGAATGGCAGCCTCCCACTAAAGTTCCAAAATTATGGTCTTTCCTTGGGCTGGTAAACTATTATTGATGCTTTATCCAAGGCTACTCAGCCATTGCCATCACATTAACAGACCTGCTTAAAAAAATAAGGCTTGACATTAGAGCGACGAATGCTCAATTGCCTTTAAGGCCTTAAAAGAAGTAGTGTCAAAGAAGCCTGTTATGGTGCTACCTGATTATAAAAATCCTTTTGAGGTGCACACAGATGCTTTAGAGTTTGCCATTGGAGGCACACTCATGCAAGATAGGCATCCCATTACCTATGAAAATTGTAAGCTCAACAATATGGAGAGGTGGTACAACACTATCTAAGAAAAGGAGATGACTGTCGTCATATATTACTTGCGCACATAGAGTCACTACTTGGTTGGGAACAAGTTTACTATCTTGACGATACAAGCGAGTTCCAAACTAAAAAGAAATTAAGTCCTAAGAAGGCTCATTGGTAAGATTTCTTGGCTAAGTTTGATCACAAACTTGAATACAATCCTGGCAAAGCCAATGTTGTGGCTGATGCACTAAGTTGGAAAGCTAAATTGGCTGCCCTTTTTATAAGCACTCTAAGGAGTGACTTCTTTAACCGAATTAAGGAAGAGATGCAACAAGATAGCTTGAGCAAGAACCTTCTTAAGCTAGCTATCAAGGGGAAAATCACAAATTTTGGGAGATATATGGCCTACTACTCACTGTTGGCAACCGAGTCTTTATAACAAAGTTGGAAAGCCTGTGGAGAGAGATCTTGATAGAGTGTCATGACTCCTTATGGGATGGACATCCTGGCATGGCTTGAACCTTCACTCTAGTCTAGCAAAGCTACTATTAGCCATAGTTTAATGACATTTGGAAGTCTATACGTGAACCTGTCTTATGTGATAATAAGAAAAAGTTAAGCAACAATAGTCTGCTAGCCTTTTTGAGCCTCTTCCAATTTCTTAAAAGCCTTGGGAAAGTGTCTCGATGGACTTTATAGTTGCCTTACCAAAATCTGAAGGGTTAGAAGTATCATAATGATCGTAGACAGGTTTAGCAAGTATGCTACTTTTATCTTTGCCCTAGCAGATTGTAAGGTAGATAAGGCTAGTCACCTCCTCTTCAAAAACATTGTGAAGCTTTGAGGCTTAGCAAGGAGCATCATCAGCAATAGAAACCCTAGATTTATTAGCAAATTTTAGCAAGAGCTGTTCAAGTTGCTTGGCACAGATTTAAAGTTTTCCACAAGCTTTCATCCTTAAAGTGAGGGCTAAATATATAGGATTAATGCCCTACTGGAACTATATCTAAGGCGTTATATTAGTGCACATTAAAGAGATTAGGCAAAGTTACTTAATGTGGTCCAATTCTCGTATAACCTCTAAAGGAGCAAGCCAATCAGTAAGAGGCCCTTTGAAATCATCATGGGATAATAACCATTAACTCCAAATGCCATTGCTACCACTTATGGAGGAGTCAATCCTTGAGCTTACAATTTTTCAAGGGAATGGCACGAGTAGTTGGACGTTACACATAAAGAAGTGGGCTGATGTAAAGAGGCGCACTAAGGAGTACAACGCATGCGACTTAGTAATGGTTAAGCTCCTTCCTAATTAATTTAAGTCTCTATAAGGTGTATAAGAGCTTGGTGAAATGATAGGAACAAGAAAATTTTTAGATGATATGGACCCCAGGGGATGAGCAAGAACCTCCAATTGCTTAGGGGTCACTCTTTGTCCTGCTTGGTGGATGACATCTTCTCTCCTTTTTGTTAAGTGGGTTGGTGCTACAGCCTACTAATTCTAGCTCCCCTCCAAAAATTCACAATGTCTTCCATGTGAGTATGCTAAAGCCATAACATGAAGACAAGGAAGACCCTAGTCATGGCGAGTCTAAAAGAGCCCCAACAATCGTTGTCACTGAGTTTGACAAGGAGATTGAGTGCATCCTTACAGACCTAGTGATAAGTAAAAGAAGAGTCCCTAACTACACTGAGTATTTTATGAAATGGAAAAATTTATCTGACTCTGAGGTTACATAAGAATGCGAAGACTTGCTATGGCAATTCCCTGACCACAACCAAAACTATAAAGCTCAAGGCACGACATGGACATTACAAGATTGAGTGGGGGGAGGGTATTACAGCGCGCCTAGCCTGGTATGAGATTTAGTCCAATGTGGGTGAAACCAAGCTAGTTGTGTGCAAGAAATGGGTTGCGAATTACCTAGCCCAAAGTGTATGCCTAAGTGATCAAAGAAAGTCTCTAGAAATCTCTTGAACACTATTGGATGTGCCAAGTTCTAGTGTAGCCTCGAGACGTGTCTAGAAGCTTCTCACAAGGAAACAAAAAAGACTACCCCTTTCCAAAAACTTTCCATATTACTGCCTATTTAAGAATTATTTAGCCTGACTCTAGAACCTTCCAACATTCTTACAAGGCAAGTAACTTGCGCAAGAAGCTTTATACATAGATATTTTATATGTAAATATCTAAAAGAATCAATTATAGCCATATATTAAGGAGGTGGAAAACCTACATAAAGGCCACCCCTCTCATTTGTAAAGATTAATGAAGAAACTAATATAGCCCTATAATTTTGCAAAGCACTAGTGCTTCCTGCTCACTTCTACTCGACCCAAACCTCTTGTTGTCTAAATTGCTCGTCCTTTTTCACTCAAACCTAACACTAAGGCTTACTTAGTTCTACTTCACACATAAGATAGACTAAGTGTCGCAAATTAAGCCTAATTATATGACAAAGAGCTCCTCCAAAGCCAAGTGACTTTAAGAAGGCAGTATTGCTCATGAGTGTGTACTATGATCGTGAGTAGCATAACCTAATCGTGACTATCCTTTCATGATTATGATCAAACTAGTCCCAATCATAAGCTTCAAGCCATTCAAAAGGAGTTTAAGATCTAAACTCCTCATGATTATGAGGAAGATCACGAGTGAATTGGCAGTTCTATAATGGTCAGAATTTAAAGGCAACAACTAATTATTTTAGGTCTCATGATTGTGTATATAATAATTCTTTTAAAAAAAACTAAATGAACATTTAATGAGGATGGAGGTGTATGGAGCTCAAATTTTAGGTCTCTAGTAGTTAAATTTTGACTCTCAACTATAAATACAAGCATTATAACTCATTTATGAAGTTAGGTGGTTGGTTGAGCTAATTGATTGTAAGTGTAACACCCTATATCTTTAATATTCAAATACGTTATGTCTTTGTTTAGCATATTAATACAACCATATTATGATTAAGCAAAGTTAACATGTCATTTAAGCTCATAAAAGATCATAACATTTACATTCATATAATATATATATGAGCTATAATTATATAAGAACAAAACATATCTCCTTATCATGTGTATACTTATGAAACAAGGAGAGAGAGTGAGGATTCAACCGGTGACCTTTGCTCCATTCTCTATTTACAATGCATTATGCTTCCAAAATGATCACACTTCAAGCTCTACTATCTTGGAAAAATAATTGCGATTTGGTGAGTTATAACTCAATGAATATAAATATCGATTAAACTCTATAGGCACCAAAAGCAAATAGATAATATCAAAACACAGTACAAGTATGATTCATTCAAATGCAAGTGCTAATGAAATATTCATTGATTATGTTGTGGCCTGACTAGGCAAATATTGCTCATGGGATTTATGTGAAGCAATTGCCATTTGATTTTGCTGGCCAGCTTATAACATGTGAATCATGTGATTTTCTTTGATCATTTGCATTTGCCATGTGATTTGTAAATATTTACCAACCCGGTCACAACGTCCTCTTATATTCTTATGCAAGTGCTAAAGTGTAAACTTGCATAACAAATAGTCATTAGGATCATAACATTTGCATTTAGTTTGTAAACACTTGAGTATAGACATAGCCAATCAATAAACAAACTATGTACATTTGAATAATCAAAAGGCAATTCACTTCAAAATCTTATAGAATACATAAATTCAATCAAACTATAACTCATTCATCACATGTTCACACCTATCTCAAACACACAATTTTCACCTAAGAATTTAATTGATGCTTATACTCACCCTTTTAGATGTCAAACACTCTATGGATGACTTGTATCACCTTCTCGAGCTTTACCAATGCTTTGATATCCAAAAATATAATATATAATTTATCAATAATATTTGTACAATGAGTGTTCATGCTTAGTAAGCAATTAGGGTATGTTCTATGCATGCAAACCTAACATTTATGCATATTCTTTCTAGTTGGACAGCTTGACCTTGCTAGACCTGAGAGCGAATAAATTTTTCCACACAACTCCAAATTACTTGATTTATTTTTTTATAAATAACTAGACACATATGGATATAACATATCCAAAAATCAGCTTAATATATGCACTGCACAATATTTGATGAATTTTTGAATTCGGACCTATGTTTTGCATAAAAATAGTTTGCGCAGGTCTCATCCACTTTAGAATTTCTCAAGTTATACGACTCCAATTGCATAACAAGTTTTCAGAAACTTTTTTAACACATAAAGGAACAACTTTCATTTTTTATAATTCATTTAATTGAGACTATAAGGCCCTCATATCATGTAGGAAAACTGAACTACCTGCAGACGTAGCAAGCAGAACTAACCCCACTCTAAGGACAATTTCTCATTACACACATTATTTCACAAAACTTCATTATATGGTTTTAGATAAAATATAAAGGAACAAAATTTATGTTTATCACTTTGTCTAAATTAGTCTCCAACATCCTCAAAATAATCAATCAACATCAGGTAGCCTGCTACTAGTCCCAAATAAACTACTACCCAAACCAGTCCCAAATAAACTTTCATAGAATTTCACATACGTTTTATTTCAAAAAATCCTGTTACATAAATGAATATGAGACATAAACCCATAAGTTTCATTTTTTCACTTCCCCTAGTTCTTCTTCTATGGCTATGAAAACAAGGATGTACAATTCAGCTCTATAACAGAATTCACAAGCTATAAAATCATTTTCACCGCATCACCACATAATTGCAAATATAATTCAAGAGGAAAATAATTAACTTACCAATTAGCAACTGAAATCATAAAAAATCTCAAGTTTAAGAGCTTGAGAGAAAGAAAATAAAGTTTAGATGGCTTAAAGTAGAGAAGGAGTGGAGCTTTCTAGTCTCCTACCTCCCATAAACATCCACTAACCACTATCGTATATTTTATTATTATTATTATTAATTATTTATTTATTTTATTCTTATTTGATTATATATATATATATATATATATAATCAAATATCAAGCAAAAGTTCAAATTAATCCTTCTTCTATACAAAAACTCAATTTAGTCCCAAAGGTTATGTAAATAAGTCAACTGGATTCAATTCTTTACATATTTTATTGACTAAACTTTCAATTTTATAATACGCCAAATATATCCTATAATACACATACTCAAATATACCATTGTAATGCACTTTGACAAATATAAAATAAATGAAAGAATATGAAATACACATAGCCAAATGGAATGATTTAAAATGCATATGCTCAAGTGAATTATATGCAATGCATACAATTTTAAATGAAATGCTTATGATTAGAGTTAAGGATGTTACAGTAAGCATTTATTGTGCTTTCAAAACTTTTTTTCAATTTTTTCTTTATACTCTTTATTCTACTCAAACTCTTGTAAAAGTTGATGAGTGTTAGTTGATAAGATCTCTCTTCTACATTCTCTTCGAGTTAAGAAAAGAGTAATGAGGATCATTCAACTTGGATTTGTGTTGACCCTTAAGAAAAACATTTTGATTGTAAATGTTGTGCGTGGGCCTAAAAAATACATTTATTGTAAGCTTGTTGTTGAGCTATAAAAATACCTTATTGTAATAATCTTGGTAATACGATTTGGATGATTTTAAATTCCTAACTTGGGGATAGGTTAAGTAGAGAAGTCAAATTTTACTAATATGAACCTCTATAATTCCTTGTGTTCTTATTGCTTGTCTTTTCTTTCTTATTTCTTTTACATACTCTATTTTAATCTTCTTTTAAAAATTTTCAATCATCCTTTAATCTTCTCAATAGCCCTACCCACCCCCTTCTAGGGCAATTTTCAACTTAACACGTAATGTAAAATAAACAATGTGTTTTTAATTGTTTACAATGAAGAAACTATACTCATAAACTAAAATAAATTAAATTAAAGGCCTATTAGTCTAAAAAATTCAAACAATTTTTATTTATTGCAATTTAGCCCACTTTTAAAATCTAGGCAAAATATTCAAATTTGACAATTTTATAACAATTATGGGGCAAAATTGATTTTGGTCATTGAGTGTGGATGTCCTGACATGGTGATGTGATCTCAAAAGCCAAACCCAAGCATCAATTGAATCATGATCGCATGAGAGTTTAGAAAAGCCAAAAATAAAGTATAAAGAGTCTTAAAAGGCCTTACTTGGAGCTATCCAAAGCATGCAAAGAACCCAAGCTGATGTGATCTCAAGTCTAAGCCAAAAACATATCAAAATCCAATAAGCCTTAAATGGAGATGTGGAAGATATTTGCATAGCCCAAGAACATCTGAAGTCCATCCAACTCAATAAGGGATAAAATAAGGTCCAAATAATCATGTTTATTACTTTAAAACAAGAAAAATTTGTGGCCAAAATGTTTGTCATAATTGTAGGCTCACCTACGATCACAAAGAGCTCAAAATGAGCAACAAAAGTGAAGCTTAACTTGTTGTCATGATTGCAATAAGTTGTCATGGTCTGTAACACCCATACCCTCGACTGTATGTCAAGTGTTAGATATAGTTAGAATAAGGTATCAGATCCAGCCGTAACTTATACTCAATCAAGGAGCGAGAATTTCTGAATTTTGATGACACTCAAAATGAGTAAAATTATGAGAAAAAAAGGATTAGAAGTAAAAATGAAGTAAAGAACGAGGATAAAAAGTTGAGGATGATATGGACTCACATAAAATAAATAATTGGCTCAGATTGAAACAATTAAAAATTCAAGGATTAACAGGTAATACTAACATTTCATTAAAGGCCTAAATGGATATTTTACAATCAAACCTACTCTCAATAAGTTTAGAATATTCTCTAATTTTTGGTCTTAAGTATGAACACTTGTAGGTTAAATAAAAGAGAGGAAAAAGAAGAGATCTACTTAAGAAAATAAGAAGAAAAATTATCTTCCTTAGAAAAGAAAGAGAGGGAAAAAAGAGAAAGCTTGATTCTAGTATTTGGTGTTGATATTTTCAAGTGGATTTTGAAGATCTAAAATACTTTGGAGGCTGTAATCTTCATTCCAAAAGACTTTAGTGATTGATTTGGTAAGTAATTTATTGTTTTGGTTGATGTGGGTTAAGGTTTATAAGTTGCACTTTCGTGTTCAGAGTTTCTGATTTTTCAGTCTCAGTGTTTTAATCATAATATAAGCAAGTAAAATTCCAAATTAAAATTGGTTTAATTCTAAGGAAACTTTAAATGGCCTCCTGTAACTTTGTAGTTTTGAGATAGAGCTGATTCTGCTTGTATAATGGTCCAACAAGGCTTTATTTTTTATTACTCAATATATCATAGTAATTGAGCTGATTATAATTTGACCTTTGTAACTTTCTTTGTGGTTATCCAATTGAAGTTAAAATTTTATAACATGTACTAGACATATAGATCTAAGCCTATGTAAAATTTTAGCCTAAAATTCAATTTTTATAACTTAAAACAATTTCTCAAATTTAGGCTTGAAAGTAGTTGTTTTAGAACAAATAAATTAGGTTTGTAGAATTGAGTTCAATTGCATATTTTGCATATCATTTGGGGGCTTAATAATTAGGGAATTATATAGGCATATTATATTAATGAATGTCAAATATAATTGTATATGTTAGTGTAGGGATTCGTGATACTATACACAGTAGAAATTTAAAAAAATTTTCACAAACCTGAACCCGAATCTATGTAATTCGATTAATTGATTTAATTAGGTTTCAAAATCTTACCACAATCACAAGTAAAGGCTAGATTGCTGGAATGGAGAGAGGAGGTTCACACCAATGACACCTTACCTTGAGCTTTTTGCTTTCTTTGATCATATTGAGATGTCTCCAAAAGGATGCATCCTCTACTAGTATCCACACAAACAACCCTTGATTCAAAACGAATCTATGTGCTAGCACCTTCTTGATTATCTCAATAAATCAAGAACGAAAGAACTCTGTGTTTTTCTTTTTTCTCAAAAGGGAGAGAAAACGAATTTAGGTGGCCAAAGTGATAGACGTATATGAAACCCTAGAGGACATGATATATTTATAAACTTCTCAATTATGGTTTCACTTACCAAAACGCCTTTTGGTATATACCACTTTTAATTCTGATTTTATTTTAAACATTAAATCATAAATAAATTTCCTATTTATTTAAGATAACCATTACCTTAAATAAATAAGTAAATAAATAAATAAATATATATATATATGTATGAATTTACATATATATATATATATATATATATGTAAATTCGTATGTATTTATTTCTGATTTAATATTTTAAAACAAAATTAGAATTAAAAGTGGTATATACCAAAAGGGCATTTTGGTAAGTAAAGCCCTAATTGAGAAGTTTATAAATATATCATGTTCTTTAGGGTTCCATATACTTCTATCACTTTAGCCACCTAAATTCGTTTTCTCTCCCTTTTGAGAAAAAAAGAAAAACATAGAGTTCTTTTGTTCTTGATTTATTGAGATAATCAAGAAGGTGCTAGCACATAGATTCATTTTGAATCAAGGGCCATTCATGTGGATACCAGTAGAGGACGCATCCTTTTGGAGACGTCTCAATCTGATCAAAAAAAGCAAAAAGCTCGAGGTAAGATGTCACTGGTGTGGACCTCCTCTCTCCCTTCCAGCAATCTACCCTCTACTTATGATTGTGGTAAGATTTTGAAACCCTAGTTAAATCAATTAATTGAATAACATGGATCTGGGTTCGGGTTTATGATACAAATTTTAAATTTTCGTTGCGTATATTATCATGAATCCCAATAAGATCATCATCTTGAGAAGATGGGTCTTAGATATTGTAGTGAATGGCACTAGTGCAAGTGGGAGATTGTTAGTATAGATGTGCCCTAGTGCCATTTCTTATAATATAAATGACATTGTACTTTTATCCCTATGGCAATTAAATATTCATTTAAATAAAGTGTTTGTTTATTTGAGTATTTACCCTTTAGCATTATATTAAAAGAATTTATTATCAAGAGTTGATAATATGAGTGACAAATTCTTTTAGTACATATGCTATAAAATTTTCATAGTCATAGGATTAATATATGGGTAGCATTAATCTATAGACTATCACCTATGTCTATTTTCCTTGATTAGTGTGTGATATCGATAGTGGGAGGTAGTGAGTCTCATGCTACTTGATATGAGATATTAGAATAGACATGTGGATACTCATGTGATGGGTGGATCGAACTATGACGTAAGATAAGTGATTGTATGGAAATTCACTTTTGTCAACAATCACTATCTTGGACATAATAGTGCATATGGTCCTTTGACCTGAGGTGACACAGTCATCCACATATGGTTCGTTAGAGTTTGTTACCACTTACATACCTGTGCTAGCCTTGTATAGGTATATGGCGTGTGATGGCTCTAGTCGATTATATGTAGGGATGAGAGATCGGCCGAGATGGAATTCATTACCTGGAGTTAACCAAGATAAGATCCTATGCTATCTAAGTTGTTCTCAATGAATAAGTACCTGGCCAAGTCAAACTTGACTTAACCGAAAAGTGTTTTGGTGCTAGAAAGTATTTCTAGTAGAAGTCATGTTTTATTGAGAATTGAACTAAAGATGAGGTTATATGATTGAGGCAATTAGAGTTTAACTAACCATGACTCTAGCCGATGTTGGGATCTTTAAATGAAGGGACATTGAGTGCACAGTAATTAAGTTCTATGGTTCTTGTGAATCTACAGATAGCATTCATTTCCAATTAAGTAGTCATGACATCTATGCTGGGGGTCACTCACGACTTATGGAAACTAAATGTGATTAATTGGGATTTTCACATTTAGCCTGGAAAGAGTTTCCAATCATATTAAGAGTTAATCTTATTTATTTCCATTGCCATTTGGACTTGAACCTAGTAAGTCACACACATAAGAGTAGTACCAACAATGATAATAATTAATTTGATAATTTAATTAAAGTGTTTAATTAATTAATTAAACTAATTGAATTGGATTTTTGCTTGTGCAGGGATCTAGCATATCCCGAAATCTAATTCAAAGGTTAGGACTACTAAATATTAATTTGGACTTAATTTAATATGTGATATTAAGTTTAAGGATCAAATTAATATTTGCCACCTTTACTAGTTTGGATATGGGCCATGAGATGGACCATATACATGTAGCTTAATGGATGATGGATGGGCTTAAATAATTAAATGTATTAGTGAAGAGGGCTTTATTTAAGTGTTAAATAAAGCCCATAAGACTAATTAGTAGATGTTGTAGAGATGGGCCTATTTAAGAGTTAAATATGCCCAAGTCTAAGCCCACTTACTAAAGGAGGTGCCACATAAGCATGTGACATGGTGGCCACATAAGCGTTACTTTACATGCAATATGATTGTATAGTTGACAACATGTTGATGTGTCACAAGCATGCACCTTAAGTTAGTGGTCATTCTCTACATGCATAAGGTAGCTTATTTTACACTTAAAGTGAAAAACTAAGCACATGCATGAGATTGTTTATCCTACACTCAAGCTTGAGTTAGTGGAGAATCTCTACATATGCAAATTAGTTTCTTACATACATACACTAAGTTGGTGGAGTTTCTCTACACACTTGAAATATATCTTACATTTGAGAGACATTCAAACACTAAAAGAAAAACAAGAGTTGAGTCTTCTTTTTCTTCTTTCTTCTAAGTGTTGTAAGTGTGTGAGTGAGAGATACAAGAGTTGTATTTCTTCGTAAGTCCATTGTCATAATCCCCTTGTGCAAGAGTTGTGCAAGTGAAGGCTACATCCATCTAAAGGAAACAAGAAGTCCTACATCATCCAAGCAAGGAGAGGAGCTCAATCAAGCTTTCGGGTTACCACAAAAGAGGAGCTTGCGGGTGGAGATTCTTCAAAAGCTTGGAGTCATTTCGATGCCGTTTGTGTGTTTTAAGCTAGAGGCTTCACACTTGGGGAGCTTGGAACTTGTAGATTTGCATCAACCATTTCCTAAGGCCTATCGAGCATGCTACCGACATTCAGAGTTTATAAGGGTTACTAAACTCTAGATGTAGGTCTGTCTCCATGCTTTGTGTTTTGGTTGTTTTGTGAATCTTTGATTTTTGTTGTCTATTAAGCATGCAAGTAAATTAGTTATGTAAATTAAATGTGTTGTGATCTTGGTAGTTTTTGGAATTCTTACCTTTCATGCAAGGATTACACACTAGGAAATTTTTTTTAAATTTATCCTAACTGGTTTCGTGCTCACACCACGCTTCTGCTATATTCTAATGTGTGAAATCGATTCCCTTCATTATTTTCCTCTACTTTGTTTTGTAAAGGGAGTGGCATTTATTTCAATTGTTTTTTTATTCTTAGTTCTCGGTTTGCTAATCAACGGGTTAAGAGTGGAAATCAATTATTTACAATTTGTTTATATGATAGCATAGGTGTAAGCACCCAATTTCGGAATAATTAGAGCATGGATGCGACAGAGGACCCGATGATGAAAATAGACTGTGAAATTAGATTTATTGGATTTGATTTATAAGTTTAGAACTAAATTGTAAATTATTTTTAAAATTTATTGTAAATTTTATTTATTTATTTATTATTATTATTTTTTTAATAAATTTTTAAAAAAAAATTTAAAGAAAAAAAAAAGAAGTTGGCCAATTGGCCAACTTCGCCCAAATAATTTTAAGAGAGGCCACTCTTCCCCATTTTTTCCGTTTTGTTTGTGTTTTTTTTTTTAAACTTCGGACCGGAAATGTAGATTTTCGACAATTTCCGATCGGAAATGTACCTTTTCCTTTTTTAAAAAAATTTATTTATTTATTTATTTTATTTATTTATCATTTATTATTAGATTTTGATTAGGTTATTTTGATAAGTATTTTTATTTTATTAGATAAATGTGTAGATAAAATTTATTTATTTATTTATTTATTTTTAGATAAATAATAAAATAATTTATTTGATTTTTATCCTGTAACCAGATTAGGGTTATAGGATGGGGTCTTTATAAATACGTGATTTTCTTTTCACGTAAGAAAGAGGTTTTTTTTTCTTTTCTTTTTCTCTCCACCTCTTTCTGATTTTTAGCCGTCAACCAAAACACACCCACTTTTCTTGATTTTTTTTATGTACTTTTTTCAAGTTTTAGCCGTGAATCAGATCCAAATAAATCAAAATCACAGACAAACACAACCAAAGCCACAGGCTTTCATTAATGGTAATCATCTTCTGAGGGGAATCAATACTGCATCATCAAACTAGTTCTTTTTCTATTCCTTTTTCTTTTTTATTTTATTATTTTTATTTTATT